>JAABOM020060599.1:0-11753 GCA_011800125.2 Solanum clarkiae
ATAATCCAGGCCTGCAATATCAGGTACAAAGTGAAATTGCTTCATAGTCTTGGCAATTTCTTCCTTTATATTCAACTGGGCCATCTCCTCCTTGGCCTTCCATTCTTTTTTCTTCTCCTCGTAGTGGTCAATATCAGAGTATGTGGTATGAGGATTTTGTGAATTTGTAAGGATTGAAATATGGAAAGAGGTTTTAGGATGCGACATTTGTGTGGCAGGTGGGTTCTATTGGTCCGGGGGTTGGCTTTCGGGATGGGTTTTCTCGGGGCGGGCAGCATGAGCCATTTGAGAGGAACTTTCGGCTTGGGTAATATTTGGGTTCTGGAGAGGGGGTGGTGTTTGAGGAAAAAGGTTGGATGGTCCGGCGCCATTGATGACGGGAGATGCCTGAACAGGGGTAATTGGTGGATTTTTCGAGATGGGGATAGGCTGATGAGGAGAAGGAAAATGAAGCAAAGGCCTCCCGTTGTCTGGAACGGAAGATTAGCAGTGATAGCCAAATTTTCTAATTCTTGTGTCTTTTTCATTTCTATTTTCATTTCCGCGATCTGTTGCATTAACTGCGCAATCAGTTGGTTCTGTTGTGCTGTAGTAGGGTCTGTCACAGTGATCTTGGTCAGGCTTTCATCATCATTATGGTCTGCTATCTGCCGACTTGGGTCAAAGGAGGGATTTTTATGAGCTCTGGATCGGGTGAAATAAGGATGATCGGCCAGTTTATCAACATAGATCAATTCTAAATTACCTTCAAGAAGAATTTCTCAAGAGCAAACAAGTTAGGCTTATTTTTTTTCAAACTAATGGGTAATACACATATATCACTAAGCACACAATTGCTGCTCTATTTGAGAGTAAACTAGCCCACAAACACGAGATAGACAGAAATTTGTCTATATAATTTTAAAATAGCGGATCAGAAAGATTGATTTACGCCAAGCCATAGGAAATTCCCGTATTATTGATAATGTAAACTAGGAAAGATAAGTTTCTTATAGGAAAATAAACTTTCGGAAAGATGGGAAAAACTTTCGAAAGGGTGGGGTCGAGCCTAAAAGGCTACCTACGTATTCTCGCGAAGGAGAAATCAGACCTTACGTAGTTCAAAACTTGAATATTTTTCAATTTGAAATGAAATATTCATCTTTTTAGAAGTAGTTTCGATGTTGAGAGTTTTGAGAGTGAAATTCGATTTTGTTGAGAAACTTGAGACTCGAAGAGTATTTGGATGAACTTTTGATAGTGACTTCATCTATATGCTTGAGAGTTTCTAGAAAAACTTCGAAAAGGAGTGGGATAGAGGACTTCAAACAAAGCAACATAATCACACAAACAGTTATAAAACATTCCACATAAATAAATATTTCGCGTCCTAAACAGATATGTGACCCTTTTGTGCCAAGGGTAGGCCTAATGATTTGAAGGATATATATGTAATTAGACATTTCATTGCCCCAAAAATATTTATACAAGCCTTATAAATAAACTTAATGGGGATACATAATATAGGAAAGGGGATACAAAAATAATCAAACCCACGCAGGGGTATTAATCCTAAACTAAACCATCCTGGAAAATTTCTTCTTTTTGGACTTCCTGGCATCTCTGAGCATCTTTGTCCTGTAAACAAATCTGCTATTAAAATGACTCCCGACCCCTAGGGATGAAGGTTCGTCAAACAACATAGACATCTTTCAAATATAAACACATAAGTATGATCGTCCATTTGGGCTGGGGCCACTTTGGACTCAAGGTGGTCTTTCTAATGGGCCCAACATGCCTGACGTGTTAGGTCGTCCTAGGCCAATGCTTAAAATAGGGATTTGATTTTGCTCTATCCTGGGTGTCTAAGAGTGGGTTTGAATTGGACCGGGCACCAGGCAGACAACCTGAGCTGGAAATTAATGATAACCATTGGATGCATCACGAACTAATAAATTGTCACTTATTCCGTAAAGAGTTAAGTATTTGGAGATCCGGCTGCGGGCAAGCAAAACCATCCTTCCAAATACACAAGATAAATAGGAAGTGCCATAAAATGCAAATGACAGTTTAATATCAAATTTAAACAAATAAGCATATAAGACAATATACATCAAATCAAATAGTTAGTCAAACAACCTAATCTAATGGTTAGAACCTAATTAAAATTCTCCAGCAGAGTCGCCATTTCTGTTATATCGAAAAATGACTTTTTTTGAAAAAGAAAATCAAAAATCAGTTTAAACTCAATTAATTTAAAAGAAAAGCAATTTTGAAATTTAGAAGAAAAAATAGAGTCGCCACCTAATTTTACGGATAATTAGGAAACCTTTAAGTTATTTTAAAAGACCTAACAGAAAAATCTTTTAAAATCCAGAGAAACAGGTTTGGGTTCACATTTCCACTTCGAGAAGGTTTTACGCACTCGAAATGGCCGCTAAATGCGGTTATCCGATGATTAAGAGATTTGATTAACTTTAATTTGACAAAGAAAATAAATTTGACTGATTTTGAAACTGATTAACTTTTAAAAAGTTTTGACTAAACTTAAAAGAATCTAATTGGACTTAAAAAAGAGTTGACTGGACTTGAAAGAAATTGACTAAACTTGAAAAATTTACTGAATTAAAAGGGTTGAACTAAATTATAAAATTATATATTTTATACATTATCTTTTAATTTTTATTTCTTTTATTTTTTTTAATGCAAATACTTCTTCAAAGATAAAAATGAGGTTCAATATAACATAAATGGTTTTGACACGTTGGAAAATCTAATTAGATTGAAACTAATAACATAATAATGTTGAGTTAGTGAACAAAGTAGCAAGCATCAAATAATGCAATAAAGGGAGGAATTAAAATAAAGGATTGAGCTTGGCAAACCCAAATGATAACATTTCAATTCTTTATATTTGGGTCTGCCTGGATGTGGCTTCTTAAGCTGGAGATCATTCCTCTGTGTTGTAGACCATCCTTCGAAGTCAAGAGAGAATGGGCTGACTCGAAGAGAATTGGGTCTCCATGGCCCAACGAGATGCAAATGAGAGGAAGAAACACATTTAGGGCCCCTGTCGGGTGTCACATGCAACAAAACAAGTAATATATGGATTAGTAACAATTTGGAGCTTTTAATGAGAAAGTATACGAATATAAACACATGTAGGTGCGCTGTTATCCATATTTAAAGAAGAAGAGACCATGTTCATGTTAAGGATATGAAATGGTAGATAAAATAATGTAGTAGCTTTAAAACACGTACTGGAGGTTGATATCATAGCAAGAAGTATGACAAATTTAAAGAATGCACACTCGGGCATCGGCAGAACATTCAACCCATTTCAAATTGTTTCATAGGAATCAAGAGGAACTATCACTCGCACTAGATACAGACCAAATTGTACATGACTAAAATTTATCATTCCAACTTAGCACAAGATTAACCAATCTCATAATAATATGAAAATGCATTCCCAGAGACTAGTTAACTAACATGATTCTGTAACAGCATACCTATCTATCAACATTGTGTCCCTTTTCACTTCCTCAATCCCCCACACCACCATCAAAAATTGAACTATCAAATACCAATTAAATAAACAAGCAATACCATAATTCACAAAACATACTTCAAGATAAAAGAAAGAAAAATATATCACAAGAAGATTGCTCAAAGCCAGTAATATTCAAACAAAGATACACCTATAAACCATTCCAAATATCAAAAGTTTTGATTATTATTATTTTTTTCACAATCTCAATCAATCACCATATACTAGACAAAACAAACATTGTGTCTTTCAACTTAAGCGATGTGTTCCAGAACTACATAATTCAAAAGATTTTAAATAAACCCCTACTTCCCATCAAAGTTGAACAAATATAAATCACCAAAACAACAGATATTGGAGATTGAAACAATCACTGCTGCAGGGAAGAACTAAACAAACACAAGGCAGAGACGGTAAATGCTCATTATTTGAAATCATTTTTATCAAAATTCAAGCTTGCGTCCAAAAACTCAATTTTCAAATCTTTGTATTAAGGATCATTTCGAAATTCGATTAATAACAACAAGCTCATTTTCTTTTCAATTTTTCTTTTGAAATTTAAGAAGATGGTTCGGGTCGTAGAGGCCGAATGTTTGAGACAAATACACGTAATAGGCAATCATGCTAGACGAAATTCATGCTCAACCAACTTACAATAGCAACCGCAGTATAACAGTTATAGCGTCACAATTGCATAAATCATAGTTATAGCTGATTGTAACTAGAATCACAATTACAACATCACAAAGAACCAAAACAATCATCAAATGACTATGATAAGCTGAGGATTTGAGCATTGCAGTAGGTACTTGAAAGACTAAATCATTTCTTCACTAATCCTGACCTTTAGCAAGTTAACAGTTAACAAAAGGTAATAGCAACATTTCTAATTAGTACAGATATCAAGCTCCATACAGAAACAGGGAACGGAGGGGCATTTTATCAAGAACTTAGACTGGTACTAAAACATAAGTACTAACACATAAAGTTACGCATAAATGAAGTCATTCCAGATGTGCTTAATTTAGGAATAACTCGAACTCGGCTTGAAAACCATACTTATAGATCAAGAAACGAAAGCAACAGGTAGAGCATTCCCTGAGAACTTAACAGCAAACATCAACAAGCCACAGGACCAACCCAGCGTAAAAGAACATTATCAGTCAAAATGAACTAAATTCCACCGCGAAACTTTAACATAACTTCAACACTCACATCCAGACACAATATAAGAAACTCAAAAAAAATGAGAAATGGGATCAGGGTATTACCTTTATCGGAGCTGCGAATTGAGGACAACGACGAGCTTCAACAGTGAATCCCGACACCACAAGGATTTTGTTCAAGATTTCTTGACTCCGAAATCAAGCGTTCGGTTATCAAGCTCTCTGAATCGATGAAATTCTCCAAGAAGAATAGTGACACAAAACTAAGACTTTTGCCGAGATTTTGAATTGAAGAACTTTGTGCATGCTTTGTGAGAGTAAACGCCGCTTGTGGGGTTTTCTAGGGTTTTTCCCAGATTGGTCCTAGCCGCCCCTTGCTAGATTTTGATTCCAATTCCCCGGCTGCCCTAAAACTAAGAAGAAGGGGAATTATATAGGTAGAAACTAGGGTTCGAAAATGGGGGAAACGAATGGGATTCGAATTTTGAAAATGAGTAGGGTCGATTCACTCCTCAATTCATGGCTTTTGAAGAAAACAAGATGGAAAACGTGGTTTGTGGGACAATAACGTTGAAGATAGGGAAGAGTTGTTGGTTGAACATTGGGTTGTTGGTGTGATTTGAATTTTGAAGAAGAAAAATGGAGATGGGGAAATGGGGAAGCGGCTCCTAGCGTAGGGTTAAGGGAAAAGGGGAAAGAGAATGGGTTTGGGGAAGGGAAAGGATTTAAGGGAGAAGGGTCTTGGAAAGGGATGGGAAAAATGAAGAAGAAGGGATAGGGAAATGGGGAAGAGGAAGGTTGGGAAAGGGAATATACTGGGCGCGTGTTCCTCACGCGCCCGTCGAATTAATAATTTTTTTAAAATTAAATAATTATCCGAATTGTTTAAAAATATAAATAAAGCTCGATGACTAATTTGACATCATGGAGGGTAAAAATTGGGTGTCAACATAACAAACATACATCTAAACTAAAATATTTCCGTCTTTTTGAAATTGGGAGGCCTTGAAATACGACGAATAGATTTTTCCTCGGCCAAGTTTAACAACATTTACGACAGAATAAACAACAATAATATGGCAAGATAATCAACAACTGGACAACTCTAAACAACAATAAAATTAAGACAACAACTATAATAAAATAAATAAATAAAAAACACTAAAAGAAAATATCTAAAGAAAATAACATCTATAATAACACACAAATCATAAACAATGAACAAAGAGATCACTGATCCAGAACAAAGGAAATAAATAAATAAATAATATCAAGCTAAGAAAAATAAGAGATAAATTATCACATTCCAAGCTCAAGAACAAAAGTAAAATTGCTATGAAATGGCATTAGCAATAATAACAACCCAACACAATATCAACACAAAATAAGAAATATCCAAACCTATAGTAATTAACTGCGGAAAATGATAAAAGGGTAAAGAAAGTGACCGACTATTATTGACAGATTTATGAAGCTTCTACCAGAAAAGGAGCGACAGTTGGTTGGTGGACCTTGGAGCTCGTGCTCTAATTCGTCGGATCTGATATTGTTGGGGTTGTGGGGTGGCATTTCAGATGGGATTTTCTAGTTATTTTGGCGGAGTTCCGTCGGTGGTTTGGGTGATGTTTTGGGGTTTTTTTTTGTAGTGGAGAAGTGGTGGGTTAGCTGGTGGTTGTTTAGTGTTGTTGTTGCTGGAAAAAGGATGATGAAAGGAGAGGCTGGTGGAGGATTTTTTTTGTTTTTCTGGCGGAAAATAGGGCTCGTCGGTGGATCTCGTCGGGCAATGGGGTAGAAGAGGAAAGATGAGGGGTCGAGGGGAGATATAAAGGGTCGTCGGTGGCTATGAGGAGAGGGAGATGGCGGCTATGGTTTGGGGTTGTTTTGGTGATGGTCCCGATGAGATGGAGGTGAAGGAGAGAAAGACACTGGTGGGGTGGTGTTCGCCAAAGTGTCTGGTGGTTTAAGGGTGATGGATTTGGTTGTTTGAGGTAGTCCACTGGCGGTGGCTAGTGGCAGAAAGAGGGAGGAGGATAGGGTCTGTGTTCTGCCGGCCTCATGGAGCGGCGGTGGCGAGGAATATAGTTTCCCAGCAAGGAGAGGAGGAAGAGAAGTGGTGGTCATGGTGATGGAGATGGTGATCGGAATTTTCGCCGGATTTCGGCAAGGGGCGCTAGAAAAATAAGAAAGAAGGAGGAGATTTTTATTATTTTTTAAGGATTTTTCACAAACTAAAATGTCTACCCTATTATTATATACACATTTCATCTCAAAACTTAATGAGTTAGAGAAATATGGGCTCAAATTGTGGATCAATAAAATATACGCGTATAAATATATCCAGGCAAGAAAAATGAATTATTAGATTATGTTAAAATTTAAAATTAAATAAATCAAATCCTAATTAATATTTTTAAAAATAAAAGTGATTATCAAAATTAAACTAAAAATTATCCAAAAAGTATTTTAAACTATTTTAAAATATTAACATAAGAAGTAAGAATTTTTCGAAGTGTTGGACCAAAATTGGATGTCAAGACATATTTTTTTTTAATTTGTTTCAAAAATAATAATTGTTTGATAATATTTTAATTTCAATTTCTCTTGATATGTTTAAAGTTGTAAGATTAAAATGTACCTTGAGTCTTATGCCCTAATTTATGAAAAAGATTAAGGCATTGAAATTCCTTTAAAATTTTCACAATTATAAGAGCCATGGAGTGACAGATTCAGATCAATTTCTTGTTGATCACTTGTATAGTTAGAAATTTTATTTCTTGGTGTTGTCATAAATCACTGCATGAAAGAAAAAATTGCAAGAGTATGCAATTTAAGAGCTTAAATTACAAATTATGTCAACAACTCAAAATATTTATATTTTTAAGTTTTTTATTTACACTCATATCATATTATATTTTAAAATTTTTTATCCTTTTTTTTTAAATAAAAATGCACAATTAATGACATGAATTGAGATTTGACAACACATGGAAAACTTTTTATATTTTCAACTAGTCTGTTATTTTTTTCTTTTTCCTTTTTTATTGAAAAACTTTTGCATTTTCCAAGGTAACCCTTTTCTCTCTCTCTTTAATTTTTTTTTTAATTTCTAGTATTGTTTGAATTTTTTTTCTCTCTTCTTTAATTCTATTTTAATTTTATGGACAATTTTTTTTTTTTACTTCTCACTTTCTTCAATTTTTATTACCAATCAAAATAAAAAAATATGAACTTTGTCACTAAACATTCAGAAAAAAACTGACAACATATTGATTTCAACAATCTTATCAACATTATTATCAATCAAATAAAAAAAATCATGTTTGCCATCAGATATTCACCAAAAAACTAACAACATATATATTGTTATCAATAATTCTACTAACACTATTACAAGTCAAATAAAAAATCAACACTGCCATAAAAAATCAACTAAAATACTGTCGTCATATTTATTATTATCAATAATTTTACCAAAACTAATATTGTCATGCAAAATTAACCAAACTAGTGAAAAAATATATATTGTAAGCAACAATTTTACAAACATTAACACTCAAACTATCCACTTTTTTTCAGCATATAATGTCCTTGTCTTTTGGGGCTTTTCCTATGTATGGGAGAGATAAAGAGCATTAATTAAGATCATTTTCCCCCCAAAAAATAGATAAGATGCAAATAAAAAAATTATAAATTTAATTTTAGGCAAAAACATAATTTTATGTACCATATCAACCTAGAAAGAATTATATACCAGCATACGTTTAAGTCATGAAATTATTGTAACACATGGTATGTCTAAATCCGTCGATACAAGAGAAAAATAATTGACCATCCCACTTACGCATCAAATTAAGTTGTGCACTTAAAAAATAATAATTGATAAGAAAAGCTTGAATGTGAAAATAAAGAAGCACTCAGGCGGAAGAAATTAAGAAAAAGGTACATCTCTTGTCCGTTCTTAAAGGAAAAGGGAAGGACTATATAGTAAAAGTAAAGGAAACAATTTAAACTTATTTACCCTTGCAATCACTATTATTTTGCCAACCTCTATAAATAAATCCTTACAATGAGAATCTAATGTTAAATGCTCGTTGATCTAAGTTGTGAAAAGCTGTCTTTCAAATTTAAAAAACTATTTGACCATGTTATTTGGTAAACCTGAGTTAAATTAAAAGAATCACTACATTTAAGGAATAAATTGGCTTAAATACAAGTGGTACAAGATTAGTTTAGTTAATACAATGAGCATTTAAAGAAGAGGTCAGAATTGTAACTCAACAATGCAATGGATATATGATCAAAATCATAGTGAACTTATAAGAATACTTAGTACATTTGTCTATTTATGACACACATGTAAAATTATACTTGGTACATTTGTCTATTTATGACATACATGTAAAATTTATCTATTCATTGATCATCATTTGTGCTTCCCTTTATATCATAAATTCATATTCTAATTTACTTTGTTTAGGTAGGAAGAGTCAAATGGGGGTTGAGTTGAATAAACATGAAAAGAGTAGAATGCTAACATATTAGTAAATTAAAGGGGCTTGTGACATATTTTGAGTTTACTTGGATTAAGTTTAAATTTGTCAAAATTAACTAAACAATGAGCATACTTAACCTATCTATTTAAGACAACTAATTTTTTTAATTAACATTTAGTTTTTTAAAAAACATATCAGGTGCATACTAGTTTAATTGTTTCATGATAAAGCTAATTAATAAAAGGAAAGAATATTATTATTGGATAAAATGTTTTCTTCATTTTTTTAATAAGAACCAATAATTATTAGGAGTTAATATCAATTATTTGAGTTAGAAGTGAGTGTAAGTGGTAAAATGGCAGATACTGACACGGCCGGTAAAATTATCAAAATACTCCTAGAGGAGAGATGTGTGCATAACGTGTCTTCTCATGCTCCGTGACAAATCCGAGGCTGGATATGCGATCAATATGAAAAATTGAGTGGGAAAATGGTCTTGGTTGATTTTTAGAACAACCGGATCAAAAGATAATCTTTTGATGCGAAAACGAATTCCACTGAGGGTGCGCGACAGGTGTGCGACACACACCTGCAGCGGAGCAACACTTAATTTTTGTCCAAAAATTTTCCATGAGATTAGAAAACTCGTTTAAAGAATTTTCGATCAAAAATACCTAAAATAGATGTGGACCCCCTTGTTCCGAGGCAAACTTTTTTTTAAAATTTTGTGAGGGGCATTCTAAATCTTTTTTAACCCCTCCTAAACTCAAACATGATCTAAATGGATCATTTTGAGCGTAAAAAGGATTTTAAACCCCATTCTAAGTCCTTTCTAAGTTCTTGAAAAAAACTAAGGCTAAAGAGAAGAGAAGAAGAGTGAGGAATTGAGAAGTTCGAGGAGAGTTCTTGAGTTTGATTCTCCAAAAGCTTCACACTAGGCATGTAATGCTAAACTAAAGTATGAGATTATTCTTCCATGTGCCCATTGATGGTAATAGAGGAGTTGAGAGTCCATGAGTCCCCATACATATTTCTTAAAATACTTTCTTGAATATTTTTGTGAGAATTATGTTTATTATATGTATTTTCATATGTTGATGATCATCATAAACTTGTTTTCATGAATTGAATACTTTCCATGAGACATTGTATAAACCCCTATATGATATTTGTGAAAGTATGCATGAATGAACCTAGGGATGGAGTCTAGAGCTTTGACTTGAGTATGTTGATTGAAATCTTGATGTGAGCATGAGATTGAGTTTATTGAGCTTCATGATCCTTATGAGTCTTCATAATTGAGTTCTATCTAAATGATGATCAAAGTCCCTAAGTTCTTAAATGAAAGTTGAGTTAATTGAGATGAGTTAAATTCCATGAAAGCAATAAAAGACTTTAGAGTCTGAGTTAATGAGATGATGAGTGCCTTCACGAGGCTAATCGAGGTAATTTATTGAGATGAGGAAGAGTCTTATGAGCATTGAATCTTGGGAGGAGTATCGAGCACCAAAATAGGTAAGAGTGAGTCTCACTCGCACATATTAACTATGTCGCTAAGAGTAGGTAAGGATTGAACCATTACTTCAGATGGTCCCTTCTTGATCTAAAAGAAATAGAGGACTTTAGAGGTTAGATCCCTTGTGGATCATAGGTTTTCCTTACCTGGCAAGTAGGGAACGGCTGTAGCAACATCAGTGGGATTGTTGTACAGTCACTGGCTAATAAATGATTGTTGTTGAATAAGAGAAACTCCTAAAATGTTTTCAAACTGAGTACTCTGAGTCAAGTCGAGTTGAATTCCGTTGAGTTGAGTTGATTGATGGAGGGATAACTTATACCGATACTATTTTTTAGTCTCGGGATAAGTTATCCCACATTTGTCAACCAAACAACCATTTAAGTACCACTAAACTTTTATCCAAGATAACTTTTAGTTATCCTTCACATCAAACGACTCCTAAAGGAACTGTATATGAATGATGTTGAATATGGTCTAATAATAGGGAAAATGATCAAAATACCCTTCAAGTATTGATTATTGTTGGGTGAGTTAATTAAGGGTGACCAAAATATTTTGAAACTTAAAAAGAGTGACAAGAGTTTTAGTTATTGGTGGTAGGTGACAACTCTATGGTTAATAATTAATGTGTTGACCACTTTTTCAAGAAGTCTTCAAGTTTTTTTTTTATACTTTTACCCAACCTTTAGTAGCCCTAATATATTAAAAAAAATTAAAAAATTGTGCATCGGTAAATCCCCGCCTCCAAGGACTAGTTCGCACTATTTTCTTTCTTCTTCTTCGTTGCTTCTTTCTTCTTTTTCTTCGTCTTGATCTTCTTCTTCCTCCTCCTCCTCCTCCTCCTTCTCCTTGTGTTATTATTGTTATTTCTTGTGGTTATTGTGCTGGGAAGAAGAAAGGAGAGAGCATTGTTGTTAGGCCCCATAAATAATTAATTGTGGTAAATTGTCGCATTGGAAAAAATTTCGAAAATATTGTGAAATTGCACTTAAGTTAATTATGATGCATAAGTAAAGGAGTGGAGTGTTTTGGGGAGGTGCAATTTG
>JAABOM020060600.1:0-11752 GCA_011800125.2 Solanum clarkiae
TTATATATTAAATTTTAATTAAATTAAAATGTATTCAACTTTTCAAATAATATTGTACACATATTCTCCTCTTGTTCCTCAATTTCTATGGGAAATTGCATTTAGAGAGGAGAAAAACTGGAGCTAGTGAAGAAATTGAAACTTAGGTGGATTCTGTCAAGGATAAGGATAATCGAAGTCTTGTATGTTATACTAAGTTGTGCGAAATTTTTACTTTCGTCGTTGCATTCTTAGACTTTTTAGTGAATTCATCAAATTTGATTAACCATTAATGAGTAATTCTAATGTAGGTGGATTTGATCAAGGAGATGCAATAATAGTCCTTCAAGATCCATTACGTGTCCAAGGATTTTTGTTGTTTTTTGACATTTGTTATTTTGACACAAATCTTTTTGGTTCTTAAAAAGAAACAATTCGAGAAGATTCAATTAGCCGAAATGAATTTCTAGATTCATAAATTTATCAATATAAAATACGTAAAAAGAATCAAATTTTTGTTGGCGATTATTTATGATCAAAAAATGAAATTATGAAAATTCCTTTGTCTTATTTATGCTCTTCTTCAAAATCTACATTACATGCTTTTTTTTTTACCAGATGCTGGAAAATTTGAACGATACTATTTATTAAATATTTTTATAGCTCTTAAATTCAATTTTAGACACCCAGTCAATCATTTCGCGGACTGTAAGGTGTATGCAAAGTGGTTAACGTTTGTTGACACATTTTTTTTAAGCGTTTTATATAAGTTAGAAGAATGAACAGCCAATAATGAAAGTGACGAGTATTATTTAATCATATGACGGAAAAAGGAGCCTGACTTTATCAATTTGCGTAGACCCTTTTATTGGTGGTACCCAAGTACGTTGACCTAATAAAATTGGCTGACTTCGTATATTGTTGCTCAACAGTAGGTTGCTGGATTTTGCTGTGCAAGGACAAATTAGTAGTTTTTTGGACCAAAAATATCTGTTTTTTTTTTTAAAATTAACATATAATTATTATATAAGAAATACATTTTCCGTCTCAAAATAATTGAATTTGTGAAGTAATACATACATGTTAAGAAAAACATTCAAAGACAAAATTTACACTATACTTTCCACTATTACCCTTTCTAAAATCATAAATATATAGTGTAATTTATATCCTAGAAAATATATAAGTTCAATAAATGAAAGGGCAAATATGAAAAAAGTTTAAAACATTTGCCTTGAACATTGAACAATTCAAATATTTTGAACCTTGAAAAAAACCTCAAAAATTCAAGTAATATGAGACAGAGGGAGTATGAAATATGCCTACTTGAGCTACCTGCTTCATCTCCTTCTTTATTATGTGCGATTCAATCAAAATATTTCCTGCTTCAGCTACTTAATTATATTCTTTCAGTTGGTCCAACTTGATTTTATGATAGTACCCCTAACAAATTATTTCTTCAATTTTCATTTTATTGTATCGCCTAATCAATTATTTTAAGTCTAAATAACAAAAACTTAAAATTTTAAAAATATATGAAACATTCTATCAACGTCATATAAATCGAGATCAGAAAATAATAATCATTGGGTGTCTGCTTGAACTGCCTGCTTCATCTCATCTTTATTATATGCGGTCCAATTAAAATATTCAGTGGACCTTGACGTGTCTGATTCAACTACTTAATTATATTATTTCAGCTACTCCAACTTAATTTTACGATAGTACTCCTAACAAATTATTTCTTCAATTGTAATTTTACTATATCGTCCTAATTAATTATTTTAAGTCTAAATAATAAACAACTTAAAATTTTAAAAATATACAAAATATTTTATCAACGTCATATAAATTGAGATAAAAAAATAATAATTATTGAATTTGTGCGGAGCACAGGCTTCCCCTTTCCTAGTTACTTTAAAAGATTGAAGTATTTGATAAGCTTCTAGAAAAAAAAAAGTAGTATTTTTGAATAGTGATAAAAGTTGTTCTATAAAAACTTAAAAAGGTCTTTCAACCATCCTCTCTATATTTGAAAGGAGTAAATATATTTGAAATTATGTTGAAAGACCTTTTTAAGTTTTTATAGAACAAATTTTATCACTATTCAAAAATACATTTATTAATATTTGAAATCCTATTAAAAGGAGTAAATATATTTGAAATTCTATCAATCAATAGAGATAAAATGATAAATATGTTATATCAATAATTCTTTTATTAATACATGTATTAAATAAAAATTTGACAACTAAATTCAAACGGAGAGAGTAACTAATAGTCTATTATAGAACTATAGGATAAATGATGAATAATGCCCTTATGTTGCTTCCTAAATGCTCTTTATATTGATTATTTTTGAAAAAAATGATGACCATACTAATACAACGGATAATGATTCAGGTAACTCTAAACTCCAATGCTGAATATTTAAATCCTTGGTATAAGTAGGTAGTAAGGGGTCGTTTGGTAGTTATTTAATTTGAACATGAGTTTTGGGAATATTAGATTGTCAGGATTTAATTTTTCAAATTGTAATAGCATTTATTATATGTAGGTAAGTTAATCCGTAATCTAGAAAGGCAAATGATGAGTACAAAAATAGAAACAAAGCAGAAGAAGACAATTTAACAGAATTAACAGGAGAAACAAACAGAAGCATAGCATATATACAAAGACAAACGATTCCTCCCAAAATTTGGAAGTCACTAGTGTAGAGCTACTACAACAAAATTCCAAAATCAGATAAAAATGTATACATAAACTTGTCTCAAAATACAAGAGACTAGTCAAGTAGTCAACTAAATACATATGAAGACGGGTATGATCCAGGATGCCAAGTGCTCGTTCTTATCTCCAATTATATGAACTGTTAGCTCGAAATCAACACGGATAGTTGCTGCACGGACCTGCATCAAAAAATAGATGCAGAGTGCAGTATAAGCACCAAAACAATGAGTACACAGTGGGCATCATAAGTTGAATGAGCAAAAAAAATAAAGACAATATGCAAAGCAAGATTCTAACAAATTTGCACACGAGTATAAAAAAGAACTGAAATGAACTACGTAAGCAACTAATTAAAGCCTAACTGGACTCCATAAGCCCAAAAGATACAAATACGAAAAGCTATCCCCTAACTTGAATCGTGATTAAGACACTCCAAAGAATCCAATTTGAATTACCATGTCAGGGGTCAAATCTGGTGAATAAGGATGATGTTTGAACTTGAACCGAGACTGATAAAGATATATTAGAGGCTCGAACCAAAATTAAAAGATGTACCAAGAACCCTAACTGATGTGAAAGAGATATACCAAGGACTTGAACTGATGTAAAAGAGATATACCAAGGACTTCAAATGAGGTAAATATGATATACCAAGGACTCTAATCGAGATAAAAGGAGATATACCAAGGACTCAAATTAAGGTAAATAAGATACACCAAGGACTCTGATTAAGGTAAAATAGATATACCAAGGACTCAAACCATGATAAGGAGATATACCAAGGACTCTAACTGAGGTAACATAGATATATTAAGGACTCTAATCGAGGTGAAAGAGATATACAAAGGACATAAATTGAGGTAAAGGTTATATACCTGCAACGACCCAAGCCTAGAGTCTGGTCGTCATACGACAAATGATATATCCATAGACACCTCATCCAACCCATCTTAGAATATCAAACATTCATAGGCATAAACTTATACATTTGCAAAAGTAAACATGATAGGATCTATGGGACATCATTTAAGTAAAAGTAATTATCTCAAAACATACACTAGTGTCCATAAACATATTATCTAGAACATGGATAAATAGGACCTATAAATGGTTGGTTTCCCTTAAATAGAAAAGATTTTCAAATTTGAACATAGAAAGTAAAAGCCTCCAGTTTAAAAACCAAAATATACGTGTCCAAAATACATAGCAAGAAGATAAAATAAGTGGAGTCCCAGACTAAGGGCTTATCACAATGGTACTAGTCTAGGAGCATCGAAAGAACTAGCCACGAGCCAGAGGAGCATGAGCGCCGGTCCCAACATGGTGACATCACGTAGGCAAACTACATGTGTTAGTACTTTTGGAATATACTAAGTATGTTAGATGCAATGCCATCATTCATAAATTAAAAGATGCTGATGTATGAAACGACAAGCTAATCATTTATGAAGTTAAGCATGCACAAGGAATAACATTCTATATGAAGTAAAGGTAATGCAACATTTGAAACACATGTGAGAGAACAAAGACATCAAATCTTACACTTTGTGGGAAACCGACATATAAGACTATGTGAGCTACTACATGAAATCCAATATAACCCCCTACGTTGGCATAGGAAGTCACTTGCCGAGTCGAACTCCATCACATAGCATGCATCATCATATATCATAAGTAGCCTACATGGATCCACTAGCCTAACCTACAAGGACTTCTATGATGACACATAGTTAATGGGGTAAAGGGTTGCTTCTAGGGTTTCCTTACCAAACCCACCTCATTGCCTTGTTCGGTTCTAAGTCATCCCACAGAATTCTTTGGGACATTAACTCGGTCAAATAGTGACACTTAAAATCATAAGTAGCAATCTCAAGGGTAGCATGAAACTTAAGGAACCACCAAGTGAGAATTGTTCTTTCATCTTAGGGACTATCATAAACATCATTAAGTATCCCATCTATCCCTTGGGAGAAAACCTCAATGACTTTTTTGGAAATTGACTTTTTTAACTAGGATTCTTTTCTAGTTTTTCCTTCACATTTGCCACAAAAGAAGATTTTGAATCATTATGAATAAGTACACGACCCTCATCAGAGTCAACTAAGCAAACACCCAAATAGACTAATTTTTACACATCCTTGACCGACTCCTTCTTATCATACTTAACATAGACAAGACTAGTCATAGATAGTTGACTAAGAGTATCAACAATCACATTAACTTTACCCAAATGGTAGAGAAAACTCATGTCATAATCCTTCAGTAACTCAAGACACCTTTTTTTTTATAGTAGGTTCAACTCTTTTTATTTGAAAATGGGTTGCAAGCTTTTATGACCTGTGAATACATCAATATGGACACTAAAAAAATAGTGCCTTCAAATTTTCAAAGCAAACACAACCATTGCCAATTCAAGGTTGTGAGTTGGGTAGTTCTTCAAATGTACTTTAAGTTGTCTAGAGGCGTATACTATGACCATTTAATGTGGCATCAACACACAACCATGTCCAACCAGTGAGGCATCAAAATATACCATAAATCTATCTGATCTTTCTAGTAGTGTCAAGATAGGGGCTGAAGTAAGGCTAGCCTTCAATTCTTAGAAATATCTTTCACAAGCCTCTGACTATTAGAATTTTACCTTCTTTTGAGTCAACTTAGTCAAATGCAAGATGTAGAAAAAAATCCTTCTACAAACCTTCTATAGTATTTGAACAAATTTAAAAATTCTTAATATCCAAAGAAGACAAAGATCTAAGCCAATTTTTCACTCTTCAATCTTCTTAGGAATAATCATATTCGCTTTACTGGAGAAGAAATGGTCAAGAAATGCCACCGATCTCAATCAGAACTCGCACTTACTAAATAGGAAAACAATTGACGATCCCGCAAGATTTGTAGTACAATTCTCAAGTGATTAATATGCTCCTTTTCACTTTAGGAGTAAACCAATATTTCATCGATGAAAACTACCATGCATATATCTAAGTATGGCTTAAACACCTTGTTCATCAAATCCATAAAACTTGTAGTGTCATAAGTTAGTCCAAATAACATAACTAAAAGCTCAAAATGATCATACTAGGTTCTAAAATTTATCTTTAGGATGTCGCTTGCCCTCACACTCAATTGATGGTATCTGAGATCAATCTTTAAAAATAACTAGCACCTTGGAATTGATCAAATAAATTATTAATTCTCGAAATAGTATACTTATTCTTAATAATGAAGAACACCAGACAAATTATCAGAGAATATATAAGGAAACTCATTCATAATTGGGACTGACTCAAGAATAGGAACTTCGAAATTAGTATTCCCAAACCATACATGATACAGATGCAATCTTTGAAAATAAGTTTTGAGCTTCAAGGCATGAGACAAGTTGACTTTGAACACGTAATTACTAACTTTTCAGTTGTCATGACCCAAGCCTAGGTCTTAGATGTGACACGGTGCATGGAAAACCTGAAGGGACCCCAAGCAAACCTCTTAACATATCATTACACATTCTTGGTCACAGAAGCAAGAATACAACAACAAGAGATAATAAATAGGGATAATCGGGGCTAAAGGACATCTTTCATATCATAATCAACAAGAGTCAAGAGAGAGTCAAAGCTCATAGCATAGTACATACCTCTAAAACTTAGATACTTAGAGGGGGCCAAGACAAGCAACCAGGCTCACCGTCATAGTCAATATATACATAAAAGAAAGATAGTCTTAGAACATAGCATAAGATCATAAACATCGTCCCCGAAATGGAGGACTCACCAATAAGCTTGAGAGAAATCGTACTAGCCACGTGGTGGAGGATGCTCAAGTGGGGCTCCGATTCCTACATGGTGATGTCATGTAGGTATAGAGTATGCGTTAGTACGTTTGAATGTGCTAAGTACATAGGATGCAATGCAACAAGAGATAGGCAACACAGTCAAAATGTATAATAATAAACAATAGATAGCATAATAATAATATGGCATGTATGATCAATGCCTAAGGTAAAACATGCTTGTAAATCATGAACAAGGAATGTGAACTCAACATGTAGTACATACTCAAACCCTTTTTACCAACCTTCGTGAAATGGGACAAATGACCCCTACTCACCTTACGGTATAGCCTTTTTGGAGAGTATTACCAATACCCCTATCATACGACATGGTCTTTTTGATAGGTAGTATAAGATGTCCGTTACTTTACGATATAATCTTTTGGGTAGGAGCCATGATTCATTCTACCTTATATCATGACCTTTTCAATAGAATGTTCACACCTTACGATATGATCTTTTCAGTGGAATCTATTAGTCTTTCTACCTTACCGCATGACCTTTTTGATAGGGTGTCCATAGCTTATGATATGATCTTTTTGGTAGGGACTATTAGTTATTCTACCTTACGGCATGACCTTTTCGGTAGAACATTCATACCTTACAATATGATCTTTTCGATAGGAACCATTAGTCACTCTACCTTATGGCATGTACTTTTTGGTAGGAATCATAGAACTAGCTCATCAAGCCATTATATTTCAAGCATCAAAGGAGGGCCTTCTCCATTTTCTCAAGTACGCAACAAACATAGGAACCCAATAATCTACTTGCAACACCATAGGTACTTTTACATGAAAAAATCTCATATATATATTCTTATCATCATCATAAAGTCATTCAACTCATATGCCATGCTTTAGACCTTCAACAACTCAAGAACCCATAACCGGACATTTTATCAAACACTTGGCGGGTATGTAGTGCTAGTGTAAAATTGGGGTTAGACCCATTTTCCACTCAACTTGACCCCATGATCAAGAATATCAAGTCGGATCTTTGAAATAATGCACGACTTTTGAGATATATGGAAATTATAATTTTGGCATTTCCGAGGCACATTTTTAGGGTCGTTTCACCAGTCTAGGACTGACTCGTTCGAAATTCAAAACTTAACCACTTGGATTATACAATCAATAGAAGTATAACATGCATGCAATTAATCCATGCCAAGGATAACATCAAAATCATTCATGTCAAGTTCAAAAAGACCACATGAAGTAACTTTACAAGAAATCAAAATTGGACAATTTCTATAAACTCTTTAGCCAAAATTGATTCATCAACAAAGCTATAAATTGATAAAGGCTCTAGCAAGATCTCAGGACTAATATCAAATATCATAACTACATAAGGGATAGAAAAGAAAGATTGAGACTAGGGTCCAACAATGTACACACATCAAACTAAAAGACGTGTAACATACATGTAACCACATCCTATAAATCCTCATAATCCTATCGAGTCTAAAGAGCATAAAATCTATTTTGGCTCTGGTCAAAACCCAAACTAAAAATAGCACTTTGTCGAACCAATCGTAGTAAAGTAGTAGACTGACCATGTGGACAACCATCTCTATATCTATTAAAAATACTAGGACAATAGACTATTTTATGCACCATCTTCCCACATCCAAAGTAGGTATCTATACACCAAGTACCTATCCCCATGGCTCCTACCGCACTTATGATAAGTGGGGAAGAAAGATACACTAGAATGACTTCCTTAGGGCTTCATGTTAGACACATGATCCTTATTAAGCCTTTGTTCTGAATCATGAGAAGAGCCTTTGACCAGAAAATTTTTTGCCTAGTAGGGGACAACCATTTTCACTACCAGACCTTTGATATGAGAAACCAACACTACCTATCTGAGCAATCTTGGTCTCTCAAGCCCTTTTTTTAGTTTTTTCTTCTCTATTTGTTTGGCATAAGTCATCAATCTAGAAATATCCATCTCTTTTATAAGAATGTTGGTCTTACATTTGTTGGCAATTGAATCTCGCACTCCTAAACTAAACTTGCTCATATGCACTCGAGTGTTGACCACCACTTTCAGGACATACTTGTATTATTTTGTTAACTTGAGGGCATGCTTCTTCACACTTGAATTTCCTTGCTTTAGATTGATGAATTCCAACACCTTCGCATTCCTCAATTCAAGTGGGAAGAACCAATTAAGAAAACAACCTTGAACTTCTCCTAATGTATAGGACCCTCATCAACTCTCTTCATTTTCCATTGGTTGAACATATTTGAGTGACACCTTTTAGTTGATATACCACTAACTTTGCCTTGTCCTTCTCTGACATACTCATAATGGACACAATCCTGTATAATTCATCAATGAACTTTTGTGGATCCTCATCCACCTTGGTCTTATGAAACTTGAGTGGGTTTATCCTTATAAAATCTGTAACTATTGTCCCCACCCACATTAAGAGGAGCTACTGCCCTTTGATTCACTTGAGTGGTCACGACTTGGGTAGGCATTGAGAAAATGGCTAAAAAATTGGCATTTATCACTTATTTGACCAATGGGTCATCAAAGGCATAACGAATTTGTCGCTAATTAGCATTCACTTCTCTTTAGATCAGAGCTCTTCTTAGAGGCCTTTTTTGAAATCGCAAAGAACAAGCATTGGAGGAGGAAATCTTAAAGTTTACTCTATTGCATGGTATATATAATGAAAGAAGTAAAATATTTCCTAAAATGATTTATAGCCTCTTATTTATAGATGTGGCGTGCTTTACATACCCAAACAAGACTCTACTTAACGCGACTTTCAGACACCCTAGGAAATCTTAACTTTATACTCTGATACAAGTTTTTGATGACCCATGCTAGGCCTTAAATATGACAAGAGGATTAAAACCTCAAAAGTCTCTAACCAATTCTCTTAGCTTTCATCAAATACATAAGGTAAGTATAGAAACATAAGAGTGCAAAAGTTAACTAATGAAAAGTCTAACAATCTCATCACAATATAGCAAGAAGTCAAAGACAACATAGACTCTTTACATATAAGTAAAAAAAGCCACTATCATATATGAGTTACTAGAAGAGGCCCTAGCTAACTCCAAATCTAGGCATAAACCAAAATGGTAGAAAGATAGCTAAATCAAAAGTATCTCATAAGCATTTATTGGATCATGAGGATTCACCAACTTTGAAATCAGATATAGCACTAGCCACATGAGGGGTGGGGATACTCGTCGAATCCTACTTGTAGGAAAACATGTGCATGTGTTGTTACTTTAAATGTACTAAGTATATGAGTAATTCAACATGATATAAACTATGACATGCAATTGACAAAAAATGAAGAATCATGGTGGAATATTCATTTAAAGAATAAGTATGGATAATGCATAATAGAAATTATAATGATAACCATTAAGGAACATGAGCCATAAATAGTCATACTATGTGTGGGATAGCAATCGTAATCGATAATAAGACCACGTAACTATTTATTGATAGTCATGCTCCAATAAGAAAGCTGATCGCTATCAATAATTAAGCTAACCGAGGTTGGGGTCAAATCGCTAGGGAATACAGGGCATGACTATAAGATTTCACTACTAATCATTTCTAATATATATAACTACAATCTCTAGATTTGGGGGGGGGGTTGTTGTGATTCAAAGAACAACTTAAAATGAATACTAATTAAAATTTGGGAAAATATTCAATTTTGGGAACAACTTGGGAATTTGTGTTCCCTATGGTTCGTTGACTCAATTACCTTAGATAATATAACTACAATTAGTGAATCGCATGTAGGATGATAACTTAAGTTCTTCTAGACCTCTTGTGAAGGTGAAAGTCGAATCTCACCATGGCACTTGGTCGGCTACCATGCGTGTCAACTAACCATTACTTGTTGTCCCAGTCAACCTCCTCTTGGTCAGGTTTGGTCGACTAGATGGGAACACATCAACCGAATCCTGTCATATACTTTCTTTTTTCTATTCGTCACTACCTTGGTTGGGATCGTAATAGTAGGCAGGGTGTGGTGTTTGCCACCACCAAATAACATTAATCATGAAGGGAAATTGATAATACATGCAAAAACCCAATCATAAGTATGCACAAAACCTAGGTCATCTCAAGTCAACTACCTATGGTTCCCACAACCCCATGTTGTGAGTAGCTATTCAACTAACTATGGTTCCCACAATCCCAAGTTGTGGGTGGTTAGCTACTCATGGCTAAGATAAAACACACAAAAATTGTAAATAATAGACATAGTTAAGAGTTTCACCAATAACAATGGAGGAGATGGGTACCACAAGTTGCAAACTCACAAGCTTGATTGGGCAACAATGAGTACAAGGCAAGATTTGCAATTCTCAAAATGAGTTTTCCCAAAGAAAACACTAATCTACTCTAAAACCTAAAAAAAGCTTCAAAAATATATTGGAGTAATGTCTACTGTTCGAACTCGTTTAAAAAACCTAACTTAAACTATTTATAGTATTTATAAAACAACCCTAGAAATCAAGCAGAAAAGACAGCTGATATCTGATAACTTTTGCAGTTATGACTCGTACATTGGCCTACGAGTCGTAGTTGGGGTCTCATATCAGGTTCTTAGCATTTTGGACTGAACTAGTGCGACCCAGAGGTACAAGGCGTTACTTCAGCTACGACTCGTATGTTGATCTTGTAGTCTTGGTCTTCAATTTTTGGTCAAATATTTTGGCTCTCTGATTCTTGCTATGAGTCCACCTATACGGGTCATAGTGTGTTTTACGACTCGTAGGCTGGAGCTCGTAGGGGTGATCTTCACTTGGCAAATTTCTGATTTTTGATCTCCGATTCCTACCATAACACCACCCTACAACACTTAGCGTGAGCTGCGACTCGTAGGAGGGCTCGTATGGCTTATGCTTCAGCAAAATCTGCAATTTTTCTTCAAAATCATGCCAACCTAACTTTTCTGCAAGATTAATTGAAAAACACATCAAAACACTAAAAAACGCTTTAAGAACTCACAAAATCCTTTGTTTTAGGATCAAGTATGCTGTAATTTGACAACACATCAACACCCTCAACTTAGAATTATTGCTTGTCCTCAAGCAATGACTCAATATATGCAGACCAAAAGAAATACATAGCAGCTATATCAATGGCATATACAACAACTAATTTGATTCAGGTACCCAACTACTACTTTCAAAACAGAGTTGCAAAGTTATTGAG
>JAABOM020060601.1:0-96872 GCA_011800125.2 Solanum clarkiae
GCCCTTTATCATACCCTGACTTACCTTTTCCTTAAGCTGTCATAGAACAGGATCCTCGAACTGTTTTTCTTTCACCTTAATTATCAATGAGGACTCCGCAACATTATACACAATAACCTCTTTCTTTGGAGTTTCAAGAAGGAGAACTCCCAAACTGGCTAGCTGACGTAGATTCTTAGCCATTTCGTGACTTATCACAGCTGGATCATCAGTATTCATGATTGCCTTACGACTTAGAGTATCAGCTACCACATTTACCTTCCCGGATGGTATAGTATGTCAACGTTGTAATCCTTTATTAGCTCTAGCCATCTCCACTGTCTTAGGTTTATCTCTTTCTGCTTAAGGATGTATTACTGGCTCTTATGATCAGTATATATGTCAACGTGAACCCCATACAAATAGTGGCGCCATATTTTCAAAGCAAGCACAACTGTTGCTAGCTCAAGATCATGAGTTGGGTAGTTTCTCTCATGTGGTCATATTTGTCTAGAGGCGTAAGCAATTACCTTACCTTGTTGTGTCAGTACACACCCTAAGCCAACTCCTGAAGCATCACAATACACTGCATACCCCTCGATGCCTTCTAGAAGTACTAGCACAGGTGCAGAAGTTAGCTTATTTTTCAGCTCCCGGAAGCTCCTTTCACATGCATCATTCTATTGGAAGGGAAACCTTCAACAAGCCTCCTGTAATAACCTGCCGAGCCTAGGAAGCTCCGAACTTCCGTGGGTGTCGTTGGCCTTGTCCAATCTTTCACAGCCTCTATCTTTTGTGAATCAACCCTTATTCCCTCCTCAGACACAATATGACCCAAGAATGCCACTGATTTTAGCCAAAATTCACAATTAGAAAACTTGGCATACAACTGTCGATCACAAAGAATCTGTAACACCTGTCATAGGAGATCTGCGTGGTCCTCTTCTAATCATGAATATACCAAAATGTCATCTATAAACACTATCAGTAGCATATCCAAGAATGGCTTGAATACCCTGTTCATCAAATGTATAAAAACTGCTGGCGCATTCGTTAGCCCAAATGACATAACAATAAATTCAAAGTGACCATAGCGCATTCTAAAAGCTATCTTGGGTATATCTTCCTCCTTCACCCTCACTTGGTGATACCCTGATTTTCAAATAAATTTTTTGAAAAGAATTTTCCACCCTGTAACTGATCAAATAAATCATCAATCCTGGGGAGGGGGTATTTATTCTTAATTGTCACCCTATTCAATTGTCGATAGTTGATACACATTCTCAAGGTGTCATCCTTTTTGCGTACAAATAACACTGGTGCACCCCGGGGGGACACACTAGGTCTTATGAAACCCTTATTCAATAAATCTTTGAACTACACTTTTAATTCTTACAATTCTGTTGGACCCATTCTATATAGAGGGCTAGAAATAGGTTGAGTCCTGGAAGTAAGTCAATACCAAAATTTATTTCTCGTTCAGGAGGTAAGCCTAGGAGTTCTTCAGGGAACACATCGACGAATTCAACCACTGCTGAAACTGATTGAAGAGTTGGTGATTCTGCCTCCATGTCCCTCACTCTAACTAAATGATATATATATACCCCTTAGATATCATATTTCTTGCCTTAAAATAAGAGATAAACTTCCCCTTTGGTGCCCAACATTGCCTTCCCATTCAATAACTGCCTCATTTGGAAAGTGGAAATACACTCTGTTAGTTCGGTAATCCACGGTGGCATAACAAGAAGCTAACCAATCCATACCTATTATAACATCAAATTACACTATTTCTATCTCAATAATGTTAGCTAATGTATCACAGTCACAAACAATTACTACACAGTCATAATAAACCCTTCTAGCCATAATAGATTCACCGGTTAGTGTAGACACTTCAAATGGTTTGTTCAATAATTTAGGTGTTCTCTTAAACTTTCCAAAGCAACTAGTGGAGTAATGTATGATAGTGTAGACCCAGGGTCAATTAATGCATATACATTATGTGAAAAGATGGACAATGTACCTATGACCACATCAGGTGAAGCTTCCAAATTCTGCCAACTCCCCAGTGCATAAGTGCGATTCTGGACTCCGCTAGAGCTAGTTGCCCCTCTCACACCTCTACCATGACCCATAGGTGCCTGTTGACCCCCTACGTGATGGAGGAACTAATGATGATGATGCAACAGCTGACCCAGTAGGTTGTGCTATACCACCCATACGTCTCTTCGGGCAATCCCTCATCATGTGTCCTGGCACACCACACCAGTAACAAACGTTTGTCCCAACATGACAAATACCCGGATGACTCCTTCCACACTATTTACAAGGCTACCTAGGAGTCGTTGGTTGGCCTGTTGAATAACCCATTGTCCGGGCACCTTGCCCTTTACCTCATTAACCAAACTGATTACTTCGAGACCTTTGAAATTGTGGTGGAGCACTTCTGCAGAGTAGGAGGATGATGACCTAGGTGGTCTATTAGAAAACCGAGGCCTAAGCTCACCTTGGGGTGGTGTAAACTGCCCTGTAGGTATGGCTCTTTTGGCCTGCCCCATTTCTAACTCTTGTATCCTCCTCTGCCTCTGATCCTCTAATTTTTGTGCAAAAGCCTGCATTTTCGCTATGTCCATATCTTTGTTCAAGAAAGCGATGGTTCAGTCTCTAACTAGATATGTATCCAACCTATCTATATATTGATGAACTTTATCTGCCACTGTAGCAACTACACTAGGAGCATACCTTGCTAGGGAATTAAATTGGAGGATATACTTTCTCACACTCATATTCCCTTGGTGGAGGTTCAGGAACTGATCTGCACGGGCCTCTCGGATCTCTAATGGCAAGTAATGGTCAAGATATGCCTCTTTGAATTCTTTTGCAGGTAGTTAGAGGTGTATCTATGCCCTTAGATTGCTTCCAAGCTCCATACAACAATATAGCCACACCCTTCAACCTATATGTCGCTAACTCGATAGCTTCGGTACCGCTCACTTGCATAACATCTAAAGTGCACTGAATCTGATCAATAAAGTCTTGGGGATCTTCATTAGGATCTGACCCAGTGAAGGATGGAGGGTCTAAATTAAGAAAATCATGTATCCTTATGCTAGCTGCCCTATTCGTGCCACCTGTACCCATAACTGGACCTTCCTGCCTTTGACCTTGACCCGTAACTATACGATTCAATAGTTGGACTGCATTTTTCAGATCCTGCACGGTAGCATCAATAGGTGGTTCTGGAGAAATTTCACTACCCTCGGGTTCATCAGGAACTGGAGGAGTTGGAGATGTCTGTGACAAAGACTCCTCTCGAACCTCATCTCGTTGTCTCACCTTGATGGGTATACGAACTACCACTTCTACTCCCTTTCTTTTACCTTTGTTTTTCCTAGTCTTTGGCATACTTTCTGTATAAAATAATTTAGGGATTAGACATAATGCACCTATTACACTTAGCTCTACCGCACGATCAAAAGAATGAAAAGCAAGTAACAACTCCTAAATACCACGTAGCCTCCTGTTTATAAATGCGGTGCACAACATATTGATAAATAAAATTCTACACAGAGACGGCTTTGTAGACTCCCTAGGACGACCCGCTCTGATACCACTTCTATCACGCTCCAAGTCCCATTAGGGCGGACTGGCACTCGTTCCCGATAAGGCTCGGGAGAACCAACCTATATCTATGCGCTTTCTATACATATTACAAAGTCTTTCTACATTTTACATGCCCTTAAGAAAATAAACAGTGATAACAAGGCAAAAGGAAATGCATATGGCTAGGCCGTTGGGGCCATGGTGGTTAAAGTACGAGATAGGACTAGACTTTAATTTACATCGTCTACAAAGACTCTAGATAAGCAAAAGTTACTGAAAAGGGTCGGGACAGGCGCCGCCTCAGCTAATTGTATAATATAAACATATAAGCTCTAGACATGCAACGCTCTGAAGCAACCTGGATCTTGGTAACAGCAGTTGGACATCCTGTACTCCTACTGCGGAGATGTCCTAGCACCTGTACCTGCAGCATGAAATGCAGGTCCCCCGTAAGGGACATCAGTACGGGATAATGTACTGAATATGTAAGGTAGGACATACTATACATGAAGTAACAACTCAAATGAAACCATGCATTGGTGTAAAATTAGAGATCACCCTTGGCTATACTTTGGGATCATGTACTTTATGTTATTTATATTACTTTACCTTTACTTTATAATTTGCGCATAACATGTAATACAAATGACCAGCAGATCAGTGGTAAAACTATATCAGGATCATCCCTGGCTAGATTCTTCATTAACCCCTCGGGCTACCACCCGTGATATGATCGTCCCTAGCTAGGTGATTCTTCCACTCCTCGGGCTGCCACCCATCAATAAACAATGTACTAGGATCGTCCCTGGCTAGGTTCTTCCTTAACCCCTCGGGCTACCACCCATGATAGGATCGTCCCTGGCTAGGTGATTCTTTCACCCCTTGGGCTACCACCTATCAGTAAACAATGTACTTTATATTTCAGTTACATTTGAGATGGTTCTTTTGGTGGTCATAATATTGGAGTTGTAAGACTGTAGATGTAACATGTAACATGCACATAACCATGCAAGACAATATGACAATGAAAAGAGTATGTTACATAAATAATGAAATGTGTATGAGATGAAATAACTCGTAAACTTTATTTAGTAATAAGAAACCATGTAACTTGGTATCCCAACATGTATGAGGATTTGAAGATGACTATGTATGGAATCATATGAGCATGTCAAAGAGTGGAGATACGATTAATAGTTGTGTCGGAGTTGACAAGTGCCTTTATGTGCCAATGAAGAATCTAGATTTCATGCCAAGTAATACAAAATTGAGTAGCCTCACATACCTCGTTGTATGACCTTGCTAATACCTCGAGATAACCTTTCCTTCCTCCAAACACTTATATAAAACATAATAGGTGATAAAACTAGCATTAGAAGCCAATATATACATCTTGGGTTCCCAATCACATAAAAAAACAACACACGGGCAGGAAGTGGGTATTTATAAACCCGAGCGTATTCCTTCAACCTTTCCGCCCCTAATCGTATTTTTCTAATACATTTTTTCATTTACGCACCATGTACAACTTGTTTTAGTGCCAGAACAACCTTAAAACAGGCTACAAAGAATAACACATAACAATTCTACACAACCTAAAAATGGACAGCATAACGTTACCTTCCTTCGCTACATTTCGACGTTGACAATTCCAAACCTATTCAAACTCTAACCAAACTGTTCCAACAACATTTACACATGCAAAAAGACCTAAGACAGTCTTATAACAACACTCAAGAATTCATGAAGGACGTGAACCAATAACCTTACATCCAACAGTCCACAAGTTCCAATCAACATAACAAGCACAATTAAACGCGTTTGTTAAATGAAACCAAAATCAGGGCAGCAACCTTAGGATAATATTTATAACTCAAAACTTATTAAGAACATCAATTCCTCTTTATAATACAGCCCACAAACCATAGAGAATTCACTAAAAAAGGCAAGTATGCAGCAACTTTCTAAATACATGTTGTCTCAAATTTCTAGCACAATATACTAGCATATACTTCTTGTTTTTTCATAAGAAAACCATACTAAACACACGTGTAAGATTACTTACCACTACCATCAAGGTATAGGTCTTCTACAAGAATCCTAAAAGTTCCTTTTAGCTACTTTACAAAGTCAAGAGACGTTGAGAGAAAACTTGGAGACAATCTGATTTTTTTGTTGGTCAAGTTAACAATGACTTGTGGGAGCTATTTTGAGCCCTTTATAAATAAGTCTTTGGCTAACTTAATAAGGCTACTTTATCCTTACATTAGAAAGCTAGTGATGCATCTCCTTAATCCTTTCACTTGGGCCTAAATGGGTCTCCAAGTTGATGGACTTGGGTTGCCCATTTTCCCAATTTCTCTTACTTAGTTTTGGGCCCAAATGGTTAAGTATGTTGTGATGTCTTTGGAACTTTTTTAGTATCTTTATTGGGCTGATAATATAGTCCATGTGTGATTCTAAAACATGGTCCAAATTAACACCCTTAACACGGAACATTTTCATAATCGGACTTGGACAATTCAACATCGAGCCTCATCTCCGTTTATCTAGCAAATTTAAGCTAAGCAAGTAGGTGACTCAGTTGCTAGACTCTTAAGTCGTACAAGCAACTCAATTCTCTTACTTTTTTTAAGGACGTGATCTCATCAATTTGACACAAAACAAATATACACTCGACCCACTTAAGCGTTAGACGCACATATAGCCCATTAACACGAGATTCAATCACTTTTACAAATTTGGCACTAACTTAACCAAATTTTATCAGGTTTCATTTGCATTGTACAAGTACTGTAAGATATGGGGTCTTAAAGTTATAATCCAAACACTTACAGCACAACCCTAGGGATTTTATGTCAAAACTCTGGACAGGACTTGTCCTAACTTGCGTCCACTGTTTTGAATCCATAAACACTAAATTAGATTCCAACATAAACATAAGAGTTGTAGCCACATGTCTTAGGATTGAAAAGAACAAAAATCTATCACAAAATATAGCTCACACATCAAGATATGATTAAAATACTAAAAACAATACATAGAACGTTTCTTAGACAGAAAACTGACCAGAACATTCATCGTGTTTCATCCCCTTTTTCGATACCACACAAGCAGTTTCAGAATTTCACATAAACATAAAAGTTTTAGGTATGTGAATTAGTTTTTGAAAACATATTTACACACTAAAAACATAATTATATACAACAAGATATTCTATAATTACTACACACTACACAATTTAAAGATAGAATTCAACCGCTTACCAAAGGGTAGGGATTTCTTAACTTTGCTCCAAGAAACTGATTTATTTTATGTGTTTTTCTCAAATATAAGGTCATGACAGACTTTATAAGGTTTTATATGGTCTTGAAACTAACTCACTTTGGGGGAAATATATTTTATGTTAAAAGCAAGTTAAAAGAAAAATGTCCAATAATGTGGCTGCCCAGCTTTCCCTTTTTCACTCCTTATTTATGTTGTTCACACATAATACATATTATTAAGGTTTGTTTGACACATATAATTGCATAAAAATAATAAATTGCACTATGACAAACCCCTTCCTTATTCCTTTTGATGATTTAAGAAAATTGATTTCTCTAACGACTCAAATTCAAGTCCAAGAATTTTGAAGTAGGAGTTAATTTAATCTTGAGGGAATACTTTTTTGAAAGTGAATAAATTATTTAATAATAAGGGTACTACATAATTTTTGCACAATCCCCAGAGTAGAATAAGCAGTACATTGAACCACTCTTCTAGAGAGAGAAGTACACAAGAGATATCATCCTTGGACAAGAAGGTTTGTGAATCAAGCTTGGAGAAGAGAATTGGAACAAGAGTAGAAGAGATTCTTTCTATTTCCTTGTATTACTATTCACCAATTTCCTATGGAAGTTGATTTTGGTACTCAATTTTACCTTTTAATTACGTTAGGCTAAAACCCTTTATGTTAGGGGTGTGTAATTGATATAGGTACTCGATTCATGACTGGGTTTTATTTATATGTTTTGTTATTAATTGAACAGAGTTCATATTCATTGCTTTGTTTAACTCAAATCCAGAGGTTGCAAACTTATGGTGATGTTTATATCTTCAATTGTTGCATTAATTATAAATGATTGAAGTAGGTAATGAATATGATAAAATAAAATATTCTGGGATTCTGATTGAATTCTTGATAAGGGTTGAATAACTAATGTATTAGATGGTTTTCTTATCAATTGCTTAGGACCAAGTGTGTTTTAGTGCAATTTTGGATATAAAGTTTGTAAGGCCCCACATGTGGGAAGGTGTAAAAGTGCTAAAGGAATGGAATCTAGAAATTTTTAAGTATGAATGGGATCATGATGGGAACTACGGGCCGTGTCACAACCAAGCCTAGAACCTAGATGTGACATGACGAATAGGGAACCTGAAGAAACCCCAAATAAGCCACTTAAGCATGTATAGAACATCCTTCATTGCGGAAGCACAAACAGTCAATAAACAAGTAACAAATAATTCTAGGAAACGAGACTCTGGACTAATGATATGGGGATGTTATTGGGAAGAGGATTAACATGAATAATGTAATAGGTAAAGTCTAAGGGGAGGATAAGTATGACTAACACTATGAGGACAATAGGGACTTGGGACTTCCGTCACACACAAAATACACAAATAAAACATAGAGGGAAATGAGGAACAAAGGGAAGCCTTCCATAATTACAAAAGCATAATAAGTCAAGCTCATATGTACATAACATAATCTATCCAACAACACCTCTAACCATGAATAAGATGGGGGAAAGGATATCTCCTGTGCTCACCCTCAAAAGATAGTATCCAAAAATAGACAAGTCCAAATAAAAACAAGAAAGTAAATGGATATTGTCCCCAAAAGTGCAGGACTCACTAATAGCTAATCTTCACTCAAACGGTTTAGCCACGTTGAGGAAGAATATAGAAAGGAGATCCCTTTCCTAAATGGTTAGATCCTGTAGGAAAAACTTATGTGTTAGTACTTGGAATATACTAAGTATGCGGGATGCAATATAATAAGGAACATAAGCCATAATTTTAGTGATCTGCATATTCATAATCAATAAATATAAGCTCAATATGTCATGAATGTTCAATGCGTTAGTCGAAATATACATGAGGGATCAATAAATGATATAACATATCATACATAGATAGGAAAGGACCATAATCAAATGTATAAGACCAAGCGAGCTACTACATGGAATTCCAATTTTCACTTCATAATAGACTAAGAGTGTTCTACTTTGCCAGGGTAAATCAACCACTCAACTTACAAGAGCTCCTTACGAAATTCTATTTCGGAAAGTGCTTTATAAACACCTTACGGGAATATTTTTGGTTGACGTATAGTGATGACCTTACGGAACACCACCCATTTTGGTATTTAACTTACATGTGTCGTACGAGAGCATCACCCTATTTGGTCAATCATATAACATGAGCTATATGGATTCATTAGCTTATTCACAAACCTATGGTAGCAACATAGCTATGGGATAATGGTTATCTCCCAAGGTCCTCTCGATGATAAGTCAAAATCTCAAGGAATATTCAAATCATATTTATAGCCATAATGTACAAAGCATCATAATATCATTATAGTTCACAGAGTAGCACATCAAAACCAAAGCTTTATATATTAAAGAAAGGGCTTCATAACTTTCACAACTTTCATGACTTCCATAATACTTTCATGTTTCATTACATGTATAATATCCCTTCAATTCATATCATTCAAAATTCATATATCATTCCATAAGGTCCTCAACATCATAAAAGTTTGGCATAAATCTTATTTCAAAAGCATGGTGGGTACATGCACAAACATTAAAACCATGCAATTCATGAATATACAACATGAGAGGAGTAAAATGGCCCACTTGAACATTATTCATATAACCTACCAAAAGCATAACAAAGCTTAACTAGGGCATCATCAAACCCCCATAAAAATTCATAAATTTCACATGATATTGCACTTCATAATAATGCATAAGGATAAACCATCATAAAATATTTCATATCATCTCCATGTAAAAGAGTTCATAGAATCATCATCCACTAACATAACTTGAGAAAGCATAAAGCAAAAGAGGAATGGTTGAACTTGTGAAGGAAAGGTTTCCATAATCAAATCCCCACATATCTTAGAGATTTAACAGAGGAAATGTCACTATCCAAGCCTAGGGCCTAGACATGCAACGGAAAATGAGAACCCAAAAGGACCCCAAGCAAGCCTCATAGCATATTATTTACACATCTCAGGGTGCAAAAGCAATTAAACAATAATAAGAGAGTATAAATTGGGGTAAAGAGACTAAAGGAAGTCTTTAAATAACCATAAACAAACAAGATTCAAGAACATAAAATAATTACATTACTTGTCCAACAATACCTCTAGATATAGACTTGAGGGGGGGCTAAGACAGCTTTCTAGGTTCATCATTTTAGTATCAATGTTTAAAATAAAGAGACAACAAAGGTAAGAGTGCAAAGCTAGTGTCCTCTAACTTGAGGACTCACCAATAGCTTATCTTTCAGATGACTAACTAGCCATGGGGAGGATGATCGTGAGGGGCTCCAGTTCCTACGTGATAACATCATGTAGGCATAGAGTATGTGTTAATATGTTTAAATGTACTAAGTCTGCCGGATGCAATGCAGCAAGAGATAGGAAACATAATCGAAATTCATAATCATAAGCAAGGGATAATATATTAGCAACATGGCATGAATGAACAATGCTTGAAGTAAAACATGTTTTTATAGAACATAATATATGTGTAGGAAGAGACCATAATCATAGACCATGTCAACTAGTACTTGGAATCTAAGGCATATCACCCCCTTGGAAGGTGATTTAGGTATATACCCCTTAATTGGTAGTACAGGCATAGCACCCCCTACAAGGTGGCCAAGGTATATACCCCTCAACATAGTAATACGGGCATAGCAGGCCCTGACAAGGTGGCCAAGGTATATACCCTTCAACATGGTAGTATGGGCGTAGCACCCCCCGACAAGGTGGCCAGGGTATATACCCCTCAACATGGTAGTACGGGCATAGCACCCATCAACAAGGCGATTGATGCATACCACTCCTCAACAAGGTGTGGTGAACTTGTAACATTATAGATACTTTTCGTGAAGTCAACATATACATTCTTTTCATCATCATAAAGTCACTTAACTCATATGTCATGCAATAGACCTTCTATAACTCAAGAGCCCTTAATAAGACATTTTATCAAACACTTGGCAGTTGTGTAATACTAGTTCAAAATCATGCAATTCAAGAGTGAAATGATATGAGAAAACTTAATGTAAATCAAGCCACCAACACTTGGTAACACCCTCATACAAGATACTTTGAAAACCCTCATCAAAACTCATAATAGGTCATAGATTCGTAGCTCAAAACATGCTTAAACAGTCAATATTTTATGAAACCCAACATAGTTTATAATCAACTTTCATAATAGAGATACCCATAGATAATCCAACTTAAAAACATGCAATTTGCATAAAAAGGAAGGTTGGGCACAATGGGTGAAAGGACCCAATAGTTGAAACCCACATACCTTAACTTTGGAGATTTCCTTGGTGAATATTTAAATGAGAACTTGAAGTTTGAGTGAATTTCTTAAAATCCAAAATGAGTTTGGGACCCTTGAATTTGGTTGAAATATTTGGCTATGTGTTAGAGAGAGTTTTGGGGAATGTCTTGAATGATATGGGGCTGAAAAATGACTAAGTATAGGTGTTTTTATGCATGGGAAGGCTTAGGCTTATGACCCCAAGGCTTCGGACCGAACAGGAAAAACTGGCAACAAATAACATAGGTCTGCGCCATGGTCGTGTCACGCCATGGTCGCGTCGCACCAGGGGCACGAATCTTCTCTAGATAAGCAAATTTTTGAAAAATTAATTTTCGCTATAGTTGCTCTAAAATCGTGGTTATATCGATTTCCCACTCAATTTTTCCCCCTAATCACGAATATGAAGTCAGAGCCTCGATATAACGATTGAATTTTGAGATATATGGAAATTATGATTCTTGGCATTTTTGAGGCACATTTTCGGGCACATTTTGGGGCGTTTCAATATTTTCCCTTTTGGAACATTCATCCCTGAATGTCAAAGAAACGTATATGAGAGAAATAATCAAGACGAATACAGGATAACACATGAATGTAACAAATATATTAAAACATCATTTCAAAATCTCAACATAAGTGTCATAAGGGCTGAAACTTAAGACGTGAAATCATATTGGGGACTTAAATTATTAACTTAGGCATGAGTAGAATGGATGAGATAGGGATATAGGTTTTGCATGTTTGCCTTGGATCCCCATGTGACACTTTCAACTTGTTGGTTTCTCCAAAGGACCTTAATGGAAGCTACATCCTTGTTCCTAGACCTCTTCACTTGTCTATCCAAAATTTCCATCGGAATCTCTTCATAAGTCAAATTGTCTTCAACAACACCCACAATATCTATAGGCACAATAACACTTGCGTCACCTACACACTTCCTCAACATAGAAACACGAAAGGGCGGATGAACCATATTCATATCATTGGGCAACTCCAACTCATAGGCCACCTTACCAATCCTCTTCAACACTCTATAGGGACCCACAAAACTTGGACTCAATTTACCCATTTTACTAAAACAAACCACACCATTCATGCGTGAGACCTTCAAATAGACCCAATCACTAACCTTAAATTCAAGATCCCTTCTCCTCACACTAGCATAGGACTTTTGTCTACTTTGGGTTGTTTTCAACCTCTCCCTTACCAACCTTACCTTTTCCATGGCCTCCATAACTAAATTCGGACCCAACAAAGCCATCTCCCCCACTTCAAACCATCCAATCGGGGACCTACAACGTCTACCATAGAGAGCCTTAAAAAGAGCCATATCAATGCTAGAATGATAGCCATTATTGTAAGTAAACTTAATGAGTGAAAGATGTTCATCTCAACTATACTTAAACTAACATAATATCCAAGCATATCCTCAAGAGTTTGGACAGTTCTTTCATCTTGCCCATCTGTTTGAGGGTGAAAGGTCGTACTAAGGTTTACCTTGGTACAAAGAACTCTTTGGAAGGATCTTCAAAAGTGAGAAGTAAATTGAGCTCCACGATCCAATGTGATAGACAAAGGAACCCTATAAGTAATCTTAATGGGTAAAAAATGAGCCGACTTCGCCATTCTATCAACCACAACTCAAATAGAATCAAAATGTTTTCTAGTCTTAGAAAACCTAACCGCAAAATCCATGTTGATTTCCTCCCACTTCCAAGTAGGAATCTCTATATCTTCGGCTAGGCCACCCATCCTTTGATGCTCAGCTTTTACTTGTTGGCAATTATGACAACAGGATACAAACTTATCAATATCTCTCTTCATAACACCCCACAAACACACTTCCCTCAAATCTCTATACATATTTGTAGAACTGGGGTGAATATAATAGGAAGAATTATGAGCCTCATCAAGAATCTTCTTTCTCAAGTCTGCAATACTAGGCACACACAACCTACCTTGGTACCTAAGGGCACCATCTCCCCCTTGGGAGAAAACCTCCACATTACAATCTCTCACCAAGGTCTTCAAATCTAACAGGGTGGGGTCAAGATCTTGCTTCTCCTTCACCTCCTCAATTAATGAAGATTTAGAACCATCAGCAACCACTACACCACCACTATCAACCTCCTCCAAACTAAATCCCAATCTAGCCAACCGATGGTCCTCTCTAGACACCTCTTTTCCACCATCACCAACATGAGCTAGGTCACCCATAGACACCCTACTAAAAGCATCGGCCACAATATTAGCCGTACTGGGGTGATAATGCACACTCATATCATAATCATTAATAAGCTCTAGCCAACTTCACTGTCTCAAATTGATATCTTTTTGGGTGAACACATATTAGAGACTCTTATGATTGATAAATACAATAACATGCACCCCATACAAATAATCATGCCAAATTTTCAAGGCAAATACCATGGTGGCCAATTTAAGATAATGGGTAGGATAATTCTTTTCATGCACCTTAAGTTTCCTAGAGTCATAAGCTATCATTTTACCATTTTGCATCAAAACATAACCCAAACCAATTCTTGAGGGATCACAATACACAACAAACCCTTCCAACCCTTCCAGTAGAAACAAGATAGGAGCGGAGAAAAGCTTATCTTTCAAAGTTTGGAAACTTTTTTCACACTCATCAGTCCACACAAATTTTGCCCTCTTTTGAGTCAACTTAGTCATAGGAGAAGCAATAGAAGAGAATCATTCACAAACCTCTAATAATAACCCTCTAAACCCAAGAAACTTCTAATATCGAATGGGGTCAAAGGTCTAGGCCAATTTCTCATCACCTCCGTCTTTGTAGTATCCACCTTAATACCGTCCCCCGAATACACATGACCTACAAAGGCAACTTCTTTCAACCAAAACTCACATTTTTCATACTTTGCATACAACTTCTCCTCCCTCAAGATTTGTAGCACTACCCTCAAGTGACTCACATGCTCCTACTTACTATGGGAATAGATCAATATATCATCAATGAAAAACACCACAAACAAATCAAGGTAGGGTTTAAAGACCCTATTCATGAGATCCATGAAGATAGCCAGTGCATTAGTCAACCCAAAGGACACAACCAGAAACTCATAGTGCCCATACCTAGTCTAGAAGGTCATCTTTGGAATGTCGCACTCCCTCACTTTCATTTGGTGATACCTCGACAGAAGATAAATCTTAGAGAAGTGCCTAGCCCCTTAAAGTTGGTCAGAAAGATCATAAATCCTTGGTATAGGATACTTGTTCTTTATGGTGACCCTATTGAGTTGCCGGTAATTGATTCACACTCTAAGAGTACCATCCTTTTTTTTTTACAAACATTAGTGCACCCTAAGGTGATTGGATAGGCACAATAAAACCCTTTGCAAAAAATCCCTCAATTGCTCCTTCATCTCCTTTAGCTCCGTCGGGGCCATACGGTAAAGGGGAATAGAAATGGGTTGAGTATTAGGAAGAAGGTCTATGCCAAAATCTATTCCCCTTTTGGGAGGAACACCAGGAAGCTCATTAGGAAAGACATCAAGGAACTCATTAACCAGCGAAACTGACTCTATAGGAAGGACTTTGGACTCAACATCCCTAACCCTCACAAGATGATAGAGACACCCCTTAGAGATCAGCCTGTGGGCTTTAATGTAAGAAGTGAATCTACCCTTGACCACCACATCATGACTCAACCACTCAAGAATGGGTTCACTATAGAATTGGAATTTTACCCTATGGGTTCTACAATCGATAGAGGTATAATATGCATGCAACCAATCCATCCCAAGAATGATATCAAAATCTATCATTTCCAACTCAACAAAATCACAAGGCCATATTTTATGCAAAATGAAAATGGGATAAGTTCTTTAGACCCTTCTAGCAACAATGGATGCACCAATACACAACAGCTTGGGGTTAACATGAAATTTTTTGACAACAAACGGAGTAACAAAAGAAAGAGTGGCACCCAGGTCTATCAATGCTTACACATCAAAATCAAAGACTTATAGCATACCGATGATGACATCGGGCATCTCATCTACCCCTTGTCTCCCTTGAAGAGAGTAGAACCAATTTGGCCTTGGAGTACGCCCTTTCTTGGCCTCCTCTTCCTCTAAGAACCGCATTTGTAACACGACCTTGTGGACAGCCATCTCTACCCTTGTTTTGATTTTGTGGACAATCAATTATTTTTTGACCCACTTCTCCACAACTATAGCAAGTGCAGTGTTCCTCAAACATGGGCCATCATGGCCTCTATCATATCTTAGGCACATAGCATTAGGCACCATACCACCGCCACCTTGGACCCTTGGTTATCATTAGCAAACCTTCTATTAGGAGAATTTGAAGAGCCTTGGCCTTGATGAAACTGTCCACCCTTGGGACCTTGGAATCTATCATCAAAATGGGCCCTCTTGGCCTCATTACCTCTTCTCGTTCTCAACTTTTTCCCCTATAATTCTTTGGCATAGTTCATAAGGCGGGACAAATCCATATCACTTATAAACATTGCGGTACGACACTCCTCATTCACCAAATCGGATACATCCATCACAAACTTGTTCATCCTAGACCTTGGCTCGGCCATTAATTGTGGAACATATTTGGATAGTTGGTTGAACTTGAGGGAACGCTCCCTCATACTTATCGACCCTTGCTTTAAATTCATAAATTCCATCAATTTGACATCCCTTATCTCAAGAGAAAAGAATCAGTTGAGAAATGCCGCCTTAAACTCCTCCCAAAGAATCACATTGTCCACTTCTCCACTTTCCATTGGGTAAACCATATTTGGGCTACCCCCTTGGGTTGGTAAGCCACCAACTCCACCTTCTCATCTGATCTAACCCCTATAATAGACAACACTTTGTATACCTCATCAATAAATTCTTGAGGGTCCGTATCCAGTTTAGACCCATGGAACTCCAGCGGGTTCATTCTTATAAAATCCCTCACCCTAGATGCCAAAGTATGAGCAAGAGGGGCTTGGGCCCCTTGGTTGATTTGATTAGTCATAGCTTAAGCGAACATGGTAATAGTATCCCAGAACTCTTTATGAGCCGATTCTTCTTTGAGTGCACGAGCTCTTCTTCCTCGGTATAGGTATGATCTAAACTAGCAAAGAACATTCATTAGGGGAAAGCCCTATCTTAACTTCTATAGCATGACATAGATCAAGAAGAAGGGAAACATTTCCTAAAATGCCTCATAGCCTCTTTATCATAGTTGTGGTGCACTTCACAACCATGAATAAAACTCTAATAGATGTGGTGTGTTGGATGCTAAGGACCATTAACAACTTAGTTCTCTGATACTAAGTTTGTCACAACTCAAACCTACGGCTTAGATATGATACGGCGAAGAGGAACGCGAAGGGACCCCAAGCAACTCTCTTAGCATATCATTTACACATCCTTGTTCGTGGAAGCAATTAAAAAATAATAAGAGAGTATAAATGAGGTTAAAGAGACTAAACAAAGTCTTTAAATAACAATAAACAAAAAAGAGTCAAGAACATAGCATAATTACATCACTTGTCCAACAACATCTCTAGACACAGGCTTGAACGGGGACCAAGACAACTTTCCGAGATCACCCTTTTAGTATCAAAGTTCAACATAAAGTGACAACAAAGGTAAAAGTGCAAAGCTAGTGTCCCCAAACTTAACGACTCACCAATATCTTATCTTCAAGATGACTAACTAGCCATGGGGAGGATGATCATGAGGGGCTCCGGTTCCTATATCGTAATATCATGTAGGAATAGAGTATGTGTTAGTACGTTTGAATGTACTATATATGTAGGATGCAATGCAGCAAGAGACATGCAACATAATCAAAATGCATAATTATAAGCAAGGGATAGTATATTAACAACATGGCATGCATGAACAATGCTTGAAGTAAAATATTCTTATATAGAACATAATACATATGTCGGAAGAGACCATCATCATAGACCAAGCAAACCAGTACTTGGATTCCAAGGCATATCACCCCCTTGGAAGGTGATTGAGGTATCTACGCTCAATTGGTAGTACGGGCATAGCACCTCCAACCAGGTGGCCAAGGTATGTACCCCTCACCATGGTAGTACGGGCATAACACCCCCTGATAAGGTTCCCAAGGTAATATGGTAGTACGGGCATAGCACCCCCCAATAAGGTGGCCAAGGTATATAACCCTCAACATGGAAGAACGGGAATAGCACCCCCCCAACAAAGTGGTCAAGGTATATACCCCTCAACATGGCAGTATGGGCATAGCACCCCTGACAAGGTGTGGTCAACTTGCAACACTATAGATACTTTTCATGAAATCAATACATACATATATTTTTTTCATCATCATAAAGTCACTAAACTAATAAGCGATGCAATAGACCTTCAATAACTCAAGAGCCTTAACCCGACATTTTATCAAAGACTTGGTGGGTGTGTAATACTAGTTCAAAATCATGCAATTCAAAAGTGAAATCATATCAGAAAACTTATGTAAATTAACCCAGAAACACATGGTAACACCCTCATGCAATATACATTTAAACCCCTCATCAGAACTCATAATGGATCATAGATTCATAACTCAAAAAATGCTTAAACAGTCAACATTTTATGAAACTCCAACATATAGTTTATAATCAAATTTCATAATAGAGAAACCCATAGATAATCCAACTTGAAAACATGCAATTTACATAAAAGGAAGGTTGGGTACCATGGGTGAAAGAACCCAATGGTTGAAACCCACATACCTCAACTTTGGAGATTTCCTTGATGAAGATTTCAATGAGAACTTGAAGCTTGAATGAATTTCTTAAGATCCGTAATGAGTTTGGAGCAATTAAATTTGGATGAAATATTTGGCTAAGTGTTAGAGAGGGCTCCGGAGAATTTCTTGAATGATATGGGATTGAAAAATGACTAAGCATAGGTGTTTTTACGTATAGGAAGGCTTAGGCCCAAGATCCTAAGGCCTTGGACCGAACAGGAAAAACTGGCAAGAAAATAACATAGGTTAGCGCCCTGGCCGCGTCGTGCCAGGGGCACAGATCCTCTCTGGATAAACAAATTTTTTAAAAATTATTTTTGCTATGGTTGCTATATAATCGGGGTTATACCCATCTCCTATTCAATTTTGCACTGTGATCACGAATATCAAGCGTGAATTTTGAGATATATGAAAATTACGATTATGGACATTTTCGAGGCATATTTTTGAGAAATTTTTGGGTCGTTTCAGGAAAATCAGACTTAAGAGTTGAGGAAATCCAAAACCCTAACTTATTTTTTTCTTTTCGAAGCCTTGGAGGACTTGGGAGTATTTTGAGAGAATTTTGGGACTTAGGGTATTTTGAGAATGAAAGGAATGAGATAGATTAATAAGGGGTCTCTTGAGGGTCAAAAAGATATAGTATAGATATTAAATAATAGGAAAGGTCAAATTTGATCCTTTTTGAAAGTCTATCGGACAGGACCACAAGACCCTTTTTATGAGCGAGGTCCAACTTACGTGCCATATGTAAGGGTCTTGTCTGATGCAATTTCGAAGTCTCAGAAACTTTTCTTTGAATTATATTCTACAACTTGATTTATGGTTTGTAAGTCCATCTATGGGCCGTCTGATAATTCATATACCCAGCTTCAGAAATCATAATTTTCACCAGGCCAATCCTTCAATCCTCGAGCACTATTTACGGCTCGTAAGATCCATCATAACAACTGATACTCAGAAAATTTCTATCTTTTCTTGCACTTACTTCTCATAAGTGAGGCCTTACAATAACTAAAGATATGTTATGTATGCTTAAAAGGCTTTTTTGGGGTTCCTTCGGGTTTCCCATTCACAGTGTCACGTCTAAGCCCCTAGGTCATGACAGGCATCTATTGTTGATTTGTTCTTTATAGGAAAGATAAGAAAGTTCGAACCAATTAAACTCTGAGCAATAATCTTGGAACATATGAAAAAAAATTTGACGGTGAAGGATGACAAGCATGGGTTAAGTTATGGTTATTTCTTGACCCAAGTATTTCAACACTTTGGGTTTCCTTTTAATGCTAGACATGGGTACAACGGAGCAGACCTTCTCTTTGAACACTTTGGTAGAGTCCGAGTGTATAGACAGGAGGGAAACGAAGTTAAGTAGAAGTCTGAGATGCTAGTAGAAAAAGAAGGGGTTGAGACTATCATGACCCAATCCTAGGGCCTTGATGTGACACAGCAAATTAGAACCCCAAACAAACCTTCTTAAGTATGCATAGCACATCCTTTGTTGCGGAAACATAGATAATTAATAAACAAGTAGTAAATAATTTTAGGGGAAGCAAGACTTTAGACTCATGCTATGGGGATGCTATCGAGAAAAGGATTAGTATGTAACATATAGCAAATAAAGTATAAAGGGAGGGTAAGTAAGTCTCACACTATGGGGGCAATAAAGACTTGGGACTTCGATCACAATAACACAACTGGCAAATAGAACATAGAGGGGAATGTGGGACTACGGGAAGTCTTCCATAATTACAAAAGCATAAAAAGTCAAGCTCATAAATACATAGAATAATCATATCCTCTAACGCCTCTACTCATGAATAGAACAAAGGCCAAGACGTCGCCCGGGCTCACCCTCAAAAGATAGTTTCCAAAAGTAGATAAGTCTAATTAAAAGCATGAAAGTAAACAGATATTATCCCTGAAAGTGGAGGACTCACCAGTAGGTAATCTTAACTTGAATCGCCTAGCCACGTGGAGGAGGGGGATGAAAGGAGCTCCATTCCTTATAGGTTTAGATCATGTAGGCAAAAGTATGCGTTAGTAGTTCGAATATAGTAAATATGTGTGATGCAATACAACAAGGAACATAAGCCATGATTAAACAATATGCATAATCATCAGTTCAATATATCATGCATTCACAATGCCATAATCAAATTAGGAACGAGGAATCATCATGTCACATAACATATCATACATATACGGGAAGGAACCATAACCGACATATAAGACCTAGCAAGTTACTACTTAGAATCTCGATACTGACTCCACATCGGGAAAGAAGTGGTCTACTTTGCCAAGGTAAAGCAAAAACGTACCTTACGGGAACCTCCCCATTTTGGATAAATGCTCCATGAACACCTTACGAGTACTCTACCCTTTTCATTTAATCTTACCTTAACAACCTTATAGGTACACCACCCTTTCAGATATTAAATTAGAAGTGTCGTATAGGAACTGCACTTTTTTTGGTCTATCAAAAAATTATAATCCTAGCTATATGGATCTATTAGCTAATTCACAAACTTGTGGTAGCAACATAGTTATGGGACAATGGTTATCTGCCAAGTTCTTCTCGGTGCTATGTCACAATCCCCAAGAATATTTAAATCAAACTTATAGCCATAATATGCATGCATTATAATATCAAAATATTTTCATAGAGTAGATCAAAATCAAGGCTTCATATATCAAAGATAGGGCTTCACAATTTTCATAAATTTCACAATACTTTCATGTTTCGTAATATGCATAATAGCCCTTCAATTCATATAATTCGTAATTCACATATCATGCCATAAGTTTCTCAACATCCTAGAAGCTTGGCATAAATATTATTTCAAAACCATGGTGGGTGCATATACTTAACTTAAAACACTAAAATCATGAGAAAATTCCATGAGACTTAAAAAAAAAAGAATCACTTATTTATTATTAAAAGATCCCACCAAAGCATAGTAAAAACTTGGTTAGAGCATCATCAAACCCTCATATAAATCATAGATTTCACATGGTGTTTCACTTCATAATGATTCATAAGGATAAACCAACATAAAATACTTCATTTTATATTCATGTGGAAGAGTTCATAAAATCATCATGAATTTCCATAACTTGAGAAAATATAAAGGAGAAGAGGTATGGTTGAGCTTGTGGAGGAAAGGTCTCCATAATAAAAACCTATATACCTTAGTGATAGGATATGAGAAACCCTTGGAAAATGATGAGAAACTTGGAACGCTAGCTTGCACCTTTCCTATGAAGACCTTGAAGAGCTTGAGAGTATTTTGGGACTTAGGGTATTTTTTGAATGAGTGGAGTGAGAGTATAGACGATGTGTAAGGCGGAAAGTAATGAGTTGAGGGCCTAAACAGCATGGTATAAGACTAGAATAATAGGAAATTTTGAATTTTTCCTCCTTAAAATTCTATCTGACAGGAACACGAGATCTCATTTATGGGTTGTAATCCAACTTATGTGTTGTAGGTAAGGGTTTCGTCTGATGCCATTTCAGACAGTCAAAAACTTTTCTCTGAACCACATTCTACGACCTGACTTATAGCTCATAAATCACTTTACGAGCCATCTAATAAGTTGTACACTAACTTCAAAAATCATCATTTTCACTAAGTCTAACCTTCAACCCACGAGCACTAGTTAAGGCCCGTGGAACCTATTACGGCCAATAAGGCCCATCTTAACAACTGACACACAAAAAATTTTCAGAACTCATTTTTTTCACTTTTCATACTTCTAATATGTGGAGCCTTTTAGAGACAGGAAGTTGAAGACATGAAAGCTCTTCTGACTACTAAGGAAGATGAAATAGCCTTGAATGCTAAACTAGTTATAACACAAATAGAGGGACCTGGTTCCAATTAAGTGGTGGAGTTGAAGACCAAATATGATGATCTGTCTAAAGTGGCCAAACTCAAGGACCATCTACTTAACCATCGCACGGAGTCAGATGCTAGACTCATCCTTCTTGTTTTGTCTCAACCCAACCCCTCTCTTCCTCTTAGGTTCTGGGATCTTTTTTTTGTATGTGTGATCTTAGTTCTCATTTACATGACTTATGTAATGGATGGTTGTTGTTCTGGTTTTAATGAAATGCTTTTTTCTAGATTTCTCTCTTTTGCTATGGTTGATTTTATCAAATATGCTTCTATTGTCTTTTAATTATGCCATTACCATATACTTATGTTGCATTAATTTTGGGTTTACTATCAGTTTCTTTTTATGATGCCAAATGGGGGGAAATCATATGCTTTTACAACCAAATAAGTTGAACTAATATGTTGGTGGCAGGGGGAACAAATATAGGGACTTGGTTAAAGATCAGATTTTATTGATAAAAGAACAAGTTACTATGATTAAGAATGAGGAATGTGTTGAAAGTCATTGCTAAACATGTTATGGGTTTGTCATCATCAAAAAGGGAGGAAAATGATGTTATAGTATTTTGATAATTTGACAAACCATAGGAATAGATGAGGGAGCTGACCCTATATGTGTTGTGAACCTAAAAGTGACACCCGACAAATAGTACACAATATACCTGTCAGTTTGCTATTTGTTGGTGCACATATGTGTAACACCCCTTAATTTCTTCCTATCTGATCTGATTAAGTATGTGTAGAGGATCGCTGTGAAATGATTGAGGAAGACTGCAAAAGTAATTTATTAAAGAGGTTTATGAGTTGCGAGGGGTTTATGACTTGTAAACTGGGGTTCAGTATGAAATTCCAGTATTTCAGATTACAGGTTCATCTTATTTATGAGAATGAGTTTATTACTCGTAACCCGAATTACGACTCGTAAGATGAGGTTCTGTTCTAAATTCCAATGAATCTAACTTCAGATTCCCTTGTACACAAGAAATTACCTACCTATCCCATTAAACCTTAGATATTTTTATAATTGAATAATACCCTAAAATAAACCCTAAGGACATTATGTCCCATTCTCCACACTTGGGTGTTCTTGAGAGCTTTGGAGAAGAAGAAAGAAGTTAGGGTTTTTTAATTCAAGAGCAAGGATTGCTTGAGATTTGATTGTTTCTTCATCATCAGGTATGTAAGGCTTACCAAAGTTTGAGATTCCTTTCTTCACATGCCCCTTTCCATTATCTTGAGTTAAGATTTGAGAAGGGTTGAGATTTTGAGAAATCCTAGTATCTTAATACCAAATCCTTTCATTCATTCATGAGGTCCTATTTTATTACATAAGATAATTGCTATATTGTATGAGTATTGACATGATATTTGCACATGTACTTCAAACTTGATGTCATAAACCCTAAGTCATATGATTTTATAAAATTCTATTCATATCATTGAATATTTTGAGTTGATATAAATTGAGTATTTAGAGTTGAGTAATTTGAGCATGATTGAGTATGAAGAGCATGTTGCCTTGAGTTTCATATATTCCTACACATGAATATCTTACTTGAATTACATAATGAGTAAATTGAGTAAGTCTTAATGACCGTTGAGTTTGAGTTGAGTTTGATTTGTTTGCATTAATTGACTAAGTTAATCAGAAATCGAGTTGAGTCGAGCATTGAGATTTGAGTTGATTAATTGAGCACTAAGCTTTGAGTTGATTGACTGAGTATTGAGGATTGAGTTGATTAATTAGTTGAGCATGATTCAGTCTTGGGAGGAGTATCGAGCAACAAGCAGAGAGTGAGTACACTTCTACTTTAACCCACAAAACTACGTTGCCGGCGTAGGATAGTCATTACAGCTAGTCTGACAACTCTTATCCCGCAAGTGGACATTTACCTTAGATCTATGAGAGAGTTAATCACCTTTTTTCGAGAAAAGTTAAGGATGGGCATGGTAATGATGCTGATTCGTTGTGCATCACCTAATCAAAGGTGGTGGGATAAGGATGCCAATTATGAGAAACTCCTAAGCAACATTTATTGAGCATGGGGTTTTAAATGAGTCTATTCCTACTGAGATTACTTTTAAAAGCATGATTTACTCTAAACTTGCATAAACTATTTTGAGCATAAGTTGTTGAGTCGAGGTGAGTGAGTCAAGTATTACTTTTCTTAAGTTATTTTACATACTAGTATACTCCATGTACTGATGTGCATTTGTTCATGCATCATTTTGTTATGCAGATACAAGTGATAGAGGGCTTCAACGCGCACATCGTTGAAGTCTAGATCAATACATCTCTGAGTTGGTGCGCTCTCCTTGCTTTCCGGAAGAGCCCTTTTTATGTTCTTACTTCTGTTGAGTACTTTGTTTTCTTGATTTTGGGTGTCCATTGCCTGTGATGGTACGATGTAAACTGATGAGTAGAGGCTTTATAAACCTTAAGTAAAGAACATTGAGTAACGATATATCAAAGATTATTTTCATTTATAAATCATGACATGACTAAGTTATGTATTTTATTTCCCTACTTGCATATGATGTCTTTACATTCTGATTTCCTTCTACCAATGTCGAGTTAATGTGATGATGAGGCCAAGTGGTTCGCTTAGGGACTAGTAATATTCCCTGAGTACTGGCCAAGCCCAAGGTACCCTCCCGAGGCGTGATTAACTTGGTATCAGAGCACAAAGTTCAAAAGTCCTAGGGAGTCTATGAAGTCGTGTCTAATAGTCTTTTTTAAGAGTATGTTGTGCACCACACTTCATAAGCAGGAGGTTATAGGGCATTAGGAATTGTTACCTTTTCTTATGAGCTGAGTTCGTACGATGGAGTTGAAAACTCTATAAATTTCTTTTCTAACTCGTGCATTACGCGATTGTAAATTATGATACCTAGACACACTGTAACCCAGAGGAATGCCTTAGCCAGCACTGTAGAGAATCCTATTTCAGAGGTTCCTTCCCAAATAGAAATGAGGGGTCAAGTCGCATGACAGTATCGAGTTCGCCTGGCGATGGGCAGGCCCAGTCGGCTGGTGTGCGCAAGGCAGTGCCGATGTAGGCCGTGTGCGGCTCTCGGCGCGTCCTCGTCTAAGGGCACGATGTTGGCATCGGCATGTCATTGGGTAATGGACGTGGGCTCCGGGGCACGATAAACCTCCGTTTGATTTCGGCGTCTTTGTCGGGCACGAGTCACTCGCGGATGTGCACGCACGGATGACTTAGTGAGTTTTCTCGCTGGACGCTTATTGTTTTCTACGCTCGAGAGAGCGATGGCTGTGCCCCCTTCTTTAAAACTTAGGGGCATTTTTCGAGGATCCGATCCCCAAACCTCCTTTCGAAAGCGTTGGAAAATGATTGGATTGGAGGGGGGGCGAATCGGAGTGACAAAGGGCTGAATCTCAGTGGATCGTGGCAGCAAGGCCACTCTGCCACTTACAATACCCCGTCGCGTATTTAAGTCGTCTGCAAACGACCCCTAGTTCTAGCCTCTTGAGGCAACGGCTGCCTCCAGATTGGGAGACTTTCTGAGGATGAACCCACCGATATGTATTGGGTCTAAGCTTGAGAAGGACCCTCAGAACTTCATTGATAGTATGTTGAAGGTACTAAAGACTATGCATACAATTGAAACCAAAGAAGTTGAGTTCGTTGCCTATCAGCTCAAGGATGTGGCTAATATATGGTATAATCAGTGGGAAGAGAGTCGAGGTGAGGATGCTGAGCCGCTACCTGGGATGAGTTTGTGAGTGCTTTCCTTGATCACTTCTTCTCTCAGGAGTTGAGTGAGGCAAAGGTCAAGGAGCTTATAAATCTAAAGCAAGAGGGGATGATTGTTAAAGAGGATAGATTGAAATTCATCTAGTTGTCCAAGTGTGCACTGGAGATGTTCCGGATATGACGGCGAAGATGAGGAAATTTGTATCTGGTTTGGGCAGGTAAGTGAAGAGAGAGTGCAAGGTGGTTTTACTGATTCTAGGCATGGATATCTCCAGAATAATAGTCTATGCCTGGTAAATTGAGAAAGACAAGAAGAAAGATAGAGAGAAGCATTTGTGTAAGAAGGCCAGATCAGCAGGAACTGAGGCCAGTCAGAGCAAGCAGAGCAAGAGAGATATGTCCTATTTTAAGAAGAGGTCCTCTAGCTATGTACCATCTTCAGCTAGTGAACCAAACCAGAGCCACAAGTCCCTAGGTCAGTCGAACTTTAGGGCACAGGGTGCACTGTCTCAAGCTAGTATAACCATTAGCTCTAAAGGGAAGCCACCTTGTCGAAAATGTGGCAGGATGCATTTGGGAGAATGTAAAGATGGAGGGAATGCTTGAACCAAGTGTGGCCAACCAGTTCACTTTCAGAGGGAGTGTCCCATGTGGGGTAATAAGGCTCAGACTTCTACCACAGCACCACCAGCGAGGGTAATCAGAGAGGTGTTATACCAATGGTAGGCAGTGGGACAAACCATCTGTATATGATAGGAAATCGACAGGATCAGGAGGTTGCACCAGAGGTCATGACAGGTATGCATCAAGTCATTGACTTTCCTTGTTATGCTTTACTTGATTCGAGTGCTACTTGTTCATTTATGATCCCATATATGGAGAGTAAGTTGAGATTCTTCCTGAGTGTTTACTTGAGCGATTTTCTGTTTCTACTCATGTTGGTGAGTCCATTCGAGCTAAGAAAATCTATAGAGATTGTATGGTGTCCATGTATCATAGTGATACTCTTGTGGATTTGATTGATTTGGAGATGGTTTATTTTGTTATGATCCTTGGTATGGATTAGCTTCATGCCTGCTATACCTTTATTTATTGCCAAACTCTAACAGTCAAATTCTATTTTTTGAGTGAGCCTGTTATTAAATGTAAAGGAGATTCTGTTGCGCCAAAGTGTAAGTTTATTTCTTACCTCAAGGCCTGAAAACTAATCTCTAAGGGATGTATCTACCACCTCGTGCGATTTAAGTCTGATAAAGTTGAGCCCCCTTATCTTCAATCTATCCTGATTGTATGCGAGTTTCATGATGTGTTTCCTGAGGATCTGCGAGGAGTTCCTCCTGATAGGGAGATGGACTTCAGAATTGATCTTCTTCCTGAAACCCAACCCGTTTCTATCCCGCCATGTAGAATGGCTCCTGCGGAGTTGAAAGAGTTGAAGGAGCAGTTGATAGAGAGAGAATTCATAAGCCTGAGTATCACTCCATAAGGTGCTCCAGTCTTATCTGTGCGAAAGAAGGATGGTTCCTTTAATATGTGTATTGACTACCACCAATTGAATAAGGTGACCATCAAGAATAAGTATCCCCTTCCGAGGATTGATGATTTGCTTGACCAACTTCAGGGTGCTATTGTTTTCTCTAAGATAGACCTCATATAAGGCTATAATCAACTGAAAGTGAGAGAATGTGATATCTCAAAGATGGCTTTTCGAACCAATTATGGTCATTTCAAATTCCTGGTAATGTCTTTTGGGTTGACAAATACACCCGTAGACTGTAGGGACCTAATGAATAGAGTGTTCAGACAATATCTTAACATATTTGTGATTATATTTATTGATGATATTTTGGTATTTTCTAGGGATTAAAAGGAGTATACCAACCACCTTATAATCACTTTTGCAGACACTCAGAAACAATGAATTATATGCAAAGTTTCCTAAGTGTGAATTTTGGTTCAAATCTATAGCTTTCTTAGCTCATGTGATTTCTGGATATGGAATTCGAGTGGATACTCAAAAGATTGAGGTGGTTAAGAATTGGCCAAGACTAACTTCATCGACTGATATAAGGAGCTTTTCGAGATTGGTTGGCTATTACCGAAGGTTTGTTGAAGGATTTTCATCCATATCCACGCCGTTGACCAAATTGAGTCAGAAGAAGGTTGTGTTTTAATGGTCTAATGAGTATGATAAGAATTTCAAAGACTTGAAAGTGAGATTAACTACAGCACCAGTGTTGACCTTTCCTGATGGATTTATTATTTGTTGTGATGCTTCGAGGGTAGTATTGGGATGTGTGTTGATGCAGAGAGGAAAGGTTGTTGCCTATGCTTCGAAACAACTTAAGGTGCATGAGAAGAACTACCCTACTCATCATTTGTAGTAGCGGTGTTTGCTCTAAAGCTATGACGCCACTATTTTTATGGAGCCCATATCGATGTATTTATAGACCACAAGAGCCTGCAATACGTCTTCACCTAGAAAGGGCTTATCTTAAGGCAGAGGAGATGGCTTAAGTTTCTCAAATACAACGACATGAGTATCCTCTATCACCCAGGTAAAGCTAATGTGGTTGCTGATGCTCTTAGCAGATTGTCAATAGGGAGCACCTCCCATGTAGAGGAGAAGAAGAGAGAGTTAGCCAAAGAGGTTCACAAACTAGCACGATGAGTTCAACTAGATGAGTTAGGCGAAGGTGGAGTTCATATGCATAATAGGTGTGCATTATCTTTGGTAGTGGAGGTGAAGGAGAAAGAAGACCAAGATCTCATTTTATAATAGTTGAAGGAGAATGTGCATAAGCAGAAAGTGATGGCTCTCACTAAAAGGGGAGATGGAGTATTAAGATACCAAGGTAGATCGTGCGTTCCAAATATTGATGTGGTTCGAGAGAGGATCATGGCAGAGGCCTATAGCTGCAGATATTCTATTCATCTAGGGTCTACTAAAATGTACCATGACTTGAGGGAAGTCTATTGGTGGGGCAAAATGAAGAGAGATATTGCTGAGTTCGTTTCCAAGTGCCCAAATTGTCAGCAAGATAAAGTTGAGCACTAAAGACATGTGGAGTGGCTTAGAATTTTGAGATTCCAGATTGGAAACGGGAGATGATTAACATGGACTTTATCACCAGTTTACCAAGTTCCTGCAGACAAAATGATTCGATTTGGGTGATAGTTGACAGGATTACTAAGTCATCCCACTTCCTAACGATCAACGCAACTAACATTGCAAAGGATTATACCCGATTATACATAAGGGAGATTGTTAGATTACATGGAGTTCCCTTATCTATCATCTCAGATAGAGGAGCCCAATTCACTTTCCAGTTTTGCAGATTTTTTTAGAAGGGTTTGGGTACTAAGGTGCTCTTAGCACAGCTTTGCAGCATGCACTATTCAGACATTGGAGAATATGTTGAAGGCCTGTGCCATTGTCTTTAAAGGTAATTGGGATGACCACTTTCCTTAATTGAATTTTCTTACAACAATAGTTTTTTTTCAAGCATTCAGATGGCCCTATATGAGACACTCTATCAGAGAAGGTGTAGGTCGTCAATTGGATGCTTTAAGGTAGGTGAAGTATAGCTGATTGGAATAGACATGGTTTATCAAGCTATAGAGAAGGTGAAGATCATCCGAGAAAGGTTGAGGATGGCACAAAGTCGACAAAAATCCTACACGAATGTCAGAAGAAGCAACTTATAGTTCGAGGTCAATGATTGGGTGTATTTGAAAGTGCCACCCATGAAGGGTGTGATGATATTTGGAAAGAAATGGAAGTTGAGTCCGAGGTACATTGGTCCTTATTTTATTATAAAGAGAGTTGGCAATGTGGCATATGAGTTAGAGCTACCATTAAAGTTAGAGCCCATCCTCCCAATTTTCCAAATTTCCACGCTTAAAAAGTGTTTGGAAGATACACAGTTGGTTGTCCCTGTAAGAGTATTGGAGTGAGAGACATCCTGCGTTATGAGTAGATCCCTGTCTAGAACCTTGATCATTAGGTTCGCAAATTGAGGAACAAAGAGATTACATCTGTCAAAGTTGTATAGAGGAACCAACTTTTAGAAGAAGCTACTTGGGAGGCAGAGGAGGACATGAAGGCCAAATATCCTCATTTATTCCTACTTGCTGATGAAAGAGAGATTTGATGGTAAGTATTTCCCCCTAAATTCTTGAATTTTCATTCCTTAAGTCTTCCTTTCATGATAGATGATGGAGTTCTAGAGTCTGAGTGAAGATTGATATGATTTGTTGATTGTTTGATTGTTTTTACTTGCTAAATTTCCTGATTGGCTGATTAAATGGATGAGATGAGAGATGGTTGATTGTTAGAGTCCATAGGGAGATTCGTGCCTTCATCTAATTCCTATCTTTCTCTTCACTTGAGTACGAATGATTCCAAGAGGGAGATAATGTAACACACCTTAATTTCTTCCTATATGATCTGGTTGAGTATATGCAAAGGATTGCTGAGAAAGTAACTAAGGAATATTGTAGAAGCAATTAATGAGAGATGTTCATGAGTCGTAGACGGATTTACAACTCGTAGACAGTGGTTTCATATGAAATTCCAGTGTTTCAGACAACTTGTAACCAGAATTACGACTTGTAAGATAAGGTTCCATACGAAATTCTGGTGAATCCAACTTTTGATTATCTTGTGCATGAGAGGTCACCTACGACTCATATAATAGACTATTACTCATAAAAGGAGATCGCATATCAATTTCTATCAACTTAGAGTTTTGGGATTTTCAGTCTATGAGAGGTGTCTATGACTCGTAGACAGGGTTTCATAGGCCTAATTGATAGTTTTAATGAGGGGTATTTCTGTCCATTTGCTTACCTATCTTGTTAAACCATAGACATTTTTATACTTGAATAAGACCCTAAAATAAAACCTAAGGACATTATTTCCCATTCTCCACACTTGGGTGTTCTTGAGAGCTTTAGAGAAGAAGGAAGAAGTTAGGGTTTTTCAATCAAGAGCAAGGATTGCTTGAGATTCGATTGTTTCTTCATCCCTAGGTATGTAAGACTTACCAAAGTGTGAAATTCCTTTCTTTACATGCCCCTTTCCATTATCTTGAGCCAATATTTGAGAAAGGTTGAGATTTTGAGAAATTCTACTATCTTAATACCAAATCCTTACATTCATTCATACGATCATATTTTATTACATGAGATAATTGTTATATTATATGAGTATTGATATGAGATTAACACATGTACTTCATACATGATAGCATGAACCCTAAAGCATATGATTTTATGAAATTCTATTGATATCATTGAATATTTTTAGTTAATGTAAATTGAGAATTTAGAGCTGAGTAATTTGAGCATGATTGAGTATGAAGAGCATGTTGCATTGATTCACATATATTGCTACATATGAATATCTTGCCTGCATTACATAATTGGTAAATTGAGTGATTCTAAATGACTATTGAGTTTGAGTTGAGTTTGATTGGTGTGCATTGATTGCACGAGCTGATAAGAAATTGAGTAGAATTGAGCATTGATATTTGAGTTCATTGATTGAGCATTGAGCTTTGAGTTGATTGAATGAGTATGGGGGATTGATTTTATTGATTAGTTGAGCATGATTTGGTCTTAGGAGGAGTATCGAGTATCGAGCGGGGAGCGAGTACACTTCTACTTTAACCCACAGAACTATGTTGCCAGTGTAGGATAGTCGCTATAGCTACTCTGATGAGTCTTGTCCCAAAAGTAGAAATTTACCTTGGATCCATGAGAGCTTTGATCTCCCTTTTCCTTGGCAAGTTAAGGGTGGGCGTGGCAACGATGTTGATTCGTATTGCATCACATAATTAAAGGTGGTGGGATAAGAATGTCAGTTAAGAGAAACTTCCAAGGAACATTGATTGAGCATAAGGTTTTAAATGATTCTATTCCTACTGAGCTTACTTTTAAAAGTTTGATTTACTCAAAACTTGCATAAACTCTTTTGAGCATGAATTGTTGAGTCGAGGTGAGTGAGTCGTTCTTTACTTTTCTTGAGCTATTTTACATACCAATATATTCCATTACTGACGTCGATTTGTGCCTTCATCATTTTACGATGTAGATACAGATGACAGAGGCCTTCAGCACATACACCGTTAAAGTCTAGATCAGTACATCTCTGAGTTAGTGGACTCTCCTTGCATTCCGGAGGAGCCCTTTTTATGTTCTTACTTATGTTGAGTACTTTCTTTTCTTGATTTTGCGTGTCCATGGCCTATCATGACACCATCTAGATTGATTATTAGAGGATTCATAGACCTTGAGTAAAAAGTATTGAGTAATGATGTATCAAAGCTTATTTTCATTTATAAACCTTGACATGACTGAGTTATGCATTTTGTTTCCCTACGTGCATATGACATCTTTACATTTTGAGATCTTTCTTCTGCTGTCGAGTTGATGTGATGATGAGGCCAAGTGATTCGCTTGGGGTCTAGCAATTTTCTCTGAGTACCGGCCACGCCAAAGGCACCCTCCTGGGGTGTGACACTCTGCCTAGGCTCTCAGTTTACATGGCGAGGGCAAAAGTCTCCAAGGTTCAGTCCTGCTCTGTAGAAATTTTCTAGCCAATGACATTGCTCCAGATATTGCTGATGTTGGGTATATATATCCAACCTTTCTTGAAGAGAAAGCTTGAGGGTTTCTACACAAATTGAGTATGTATTTTTTGTGAAGCTCTCCTCTGGTACACCAAGAAGACTGAGGGTTTCTACATAGTTCTCGGTGAGGCTTTCAAGTAGTACACTTATTAAAATCAGAGTTGTTTTTACTTTGTGCACTTCATTTAAATGGTGTTTGCATCTTGTGAATCAACTCCTATTCTATAAAAGGATTCGATATTAGGCAAGTTATTTGCTCTTCATTGCTAGAGTTAGCCATGGTGAGTCTTGAAATCTAAGTTGGCTAGAGTTAGACAATTTAGTGGGTAACAGAGTAGCTACTTAGTTTGTTCATACCAATGGTAGAGTTCTCATAGTGATCAGGGGGAAGAGATCTAGAGTTAGATTCCTTGATTACAAGAGTTTGTAATCCAAAGCTTTGCTCCCTTGAGATTAATGGAGTTAGATTGAAATCCTGTGAGTGCAAGTCCTAGCCACGTAAAACAGTTTATGCCATCTTACTTTGTTGCTTTATTGTTTTAGCTGTTTTTGTTTGTTGTTCATCTGACGAGGGGCCTGGTCCCCATACACTCAGTGAATGCTTACGTTTCATCATGAATGACAATAATCAACAATTTAAAGTATTTAGAAACATATTTAAAATTTTGCTTTATTCTAAAAATTTCATTTGTGCCATATAAAATTGGGATAGAGGGAGTAATATATTTTTTTTTTAAATTACGTTAAGCATACTATAAATCATGATAGTTAACAACTTAAAATATTTTTAAAATATATTAAAAATATGATTAATATTCGAAATTTCTCTTATGCTGAATAAATTGAGACATAATGGGTAACATATATTATTTTAAACTTATGCAATCCAAGAATGCCATAAATTTAACAACTTAACATTTTTAGGAATATATATTTAAAATTGATTAACTCTAAAAATTTCATACGTTCCACATAAATCACAATAATTAACAACTTAAAATATTCAAAAAGATATGTCAAAAATTGATTAATGCTCAAAATATTACATGTGCCACATACTATATTGAAAAATAAATAACGAATATTATAAAAATAACTAATGATAAAAAAATATTTAAAATTAAAATAACACTCCTAATTCTGGCAATAACATATAAAATAAAACAAATAAAGTAAATATATTGGACCCGAATTTCTCCTGGCTTTTGGATTTAGTATACAATAAGAAATATTTAAAAATTAAAATAACCATATTAATTCTAATTATATCACATAAATTAAAATGAAGTAATTACCTTTTTGAATTTATTTGATAAAATATTTATTAGTTTTAAATATATGTATTGTTTATTACCTAGATATTTGTTACACTCGAAAAAATTACCAAAACATCCTTAGATGAGAGACATTTACGTAACCCATCTTCCCAAACTCTTTTGGCAAAGTCGTGACCAAGAATGCGATCAGCATGAAAAATTATGTGAAAAAATGGTCTTGGTTGGATACTAGAGCAACTGGATCAAAAACAATTGATGCAAAAATGCTTTGCGACATGTCCACGTGGTGACTTATCACGGATTTGCACTTAACTAGGGTTCTAATATTTTCTACAAGATTGGAAAATCGATCAGAAAAATTTTGGAAAGAAATGAACAGATGTGCGACTGGTCTGCGTCGCTGACCTGGTTCTCCAACCTGTACCATCGAAGTTCAAAATTTTTAAATCTTTTGAGGGGCATCCCAGACTTTACTCCACCCCTCCTAAACATAACCTACAATCAATATAGTCATTTTTTACCTAAAAGGGAGTTACTAAACCCATTCTAAAGTCTCTTTACGCTAAAAATTTAAGTAGAGACCTTAGGAAAAGCTAGGGTTCCAGAGAAGAGTTCTTCCAAGCTAGTCCAGAATCCAAATCTTTCAAGTATATAAGGTAACTTATAGTATTGGATTAAGTTCATCCATGCGCCCCATATGTTGATTCTTTGAAATTAAGTTTGAGTACAGTTTTGCCCTAATTCTTGAGTTGTCTATTATCCTATTGAGTTTCTTGTACATTATAGTGTGTTAATGATCTTCATGAGTTTGGTATTTGATTGGATGCATGTTCATGTCTTCATTCACATGAACCCTAATTGAGAACTATATTTTGGTTTTATATGCATCATTTCAAATGGAGATGTATGGTTGTTTTTGTATGTTTAACAAAGATGAACTTTGAACAAATTTTATTGAGTTTGCATGAACATGAGTTTTGAGCATAGATAATGAGTTGAGGAGGAGTCTTAAAGAGGTGAGGCATGTTTTAATGAGTTTTGAGAAAATTGAGCATTGAGTTTAAATGAGGCTTTTAAAGAGAATATTTTGGGAGTAGTATTGAGCACTGAGTCAGTAAAAGGAGAACGTCCCAGAACTATGTTACCAGCATGTGATAGTTATGCAATTAACTCTAGTAGCTCATGCCCCAATAGATGGGCATTCTCTTTAGATTCGAGAGAGAGGGAGCGGTTGACGTCCTTTACCTTGGAAAGTTTAGGACAAGCATGGCAATGACGTCTATTACGTTGTGCTTCACCAACTTCATGGTGGTAGGGAGAGTTATAGTGGGTATAGAAACTCCCTAATTTTGCATTACTAATTTGATTGAGTTACAAGATAGAGTTTCTTTTAGGAGCATCGTAAATAGGACAATTTCACATCGCCATTTCATAAAAAAAAAAGTTCAATTGTTGCACAAGGTCACCATTGATGAGCAAGAACGGAGAAGGAGTTGAGTGAACGTATCTTAGAATTGAGAACCAAAAAGGATGAAGAAGAAGGAATTGTAGCTTTTCTTGAAGTGTTCTGGAGAGCAAAAACTATTTGGATTATTTTTACCTCACAAGTCTATTTGTATTTGATAATATCCTTTCCCTTTCATCCATTTTATATACCAACCCTTTTACCTTTACTAAGTATTTTAATTTCCTTGAATTGAGCAGTCATGGCCTCTCATGGTACCATCTACATGTTAGAGGTAGAGGCTTCATAGACATTTAGTAGAGGTTGATGACTGTCATTATTTTCCAAACTTTATTCATTGGAAATATCTAGTTATTATTCTTCCGCTATTAGTATGATGTCACGATGAGGCCAGGTGGTTCTCTTGGGGAATCACCGATCGTTCTTCAAGTGTCAGTCACACCAAGGGTACCCTCCCGAGGCGTGACAATATTCAGTATTTAAACAATATTTACCATTTATTGTAACTATATGTTAAAAGTGAATTTTATATATATAATATATATGTATTACAAATGTATTAAAATATCTTATAATCATTTTGATTTTAAAAAATATAACTTACACTGATCCCATACTTTTTATGGATACTCTCAAACTATACCAACTCTTTTCAAAATTACTTAAAATTCCTTATTTATGGAGCATCATTAATACATGGGTTTCTATTTATTGAGTCATAGAGAAATTCTAGGAGGCATTAAAAGTTTTCACACTAAAAAAGAGAAATTTACTACAAGTTGAATTCAATTCCGGTAAAAGAAGTTGACCGTTGAGGAATTTCATTTAATGCCTATGTATGCATAACAAAATATAATTTCAAATTTTCAAAAATTTAAGAGTCAATGCGTGCAAAACTTCGTCCTTCTGAATTCCATTATCAAAAAATCACTGAATTTGCAGTACAAAAGCATGAATTTTGTGGTGAAATTGTGGGATTTGAGAAGTCGTTGGAGAAAATATTTTTTTATTAATCTCAAAGCAACCATTTCCACTCAACTAGAGCCGTTAATACGAGCTAGGCCCATTGGGTCGGCCTGGCCTAACTCATGATTTAGTAGGGCTGGGGCTATGAATTTTTAAGCTCATTTAGAAAATGGACTTTTTAGTCCGGATTGAATAAGCCTGCTGATTTGTGGGACTTTTGCAATATGAGTTGGGCCGGCCCGTGGGCCGAACTAAAAATTAATTTCAAATAAAAATAAACTAGAGTATTAAAGATAATAAGATTCCAAAGTCAAAATTTATTTAAAATTTTTAAATATTAAAATTTAGATACAAATTATGTTTTTATAATATGTACTCCCTCCATCCATTTTTACACGTCTTTTATTAACCTGGGACGGGGATTAAAAATTATAACAAAAATATGGATAATTTTACTAAATCACCCTTTGCATATAGTAAATGTAATGTCTTGGAAAATGTAACAAGAAAATAATTATAATTAATTGTAAGGGTAAACTAGAAACTAAGTGTGAAATTATCTTTTGATTTCATTAAGTGGATAAATATTGTGGAAATCTCAAAACAGTAAAGTGGACAAGTAAAGATGGACGGAGGAAGTAATAGTAACACTAATACTATGTCATATTGTCCTATTGCTATTTATTTTATATTTTTAAATTATAATTTAATTTAAAATTTTATATAAAAAATAATAAATGAACATGGTCTGGCCCAGCAAGGTTTGTAGCCCACGTACTAATGGGCTGGGCTAGTTATTTTCTAACCCATAGAAAAAAGGTGTCAACCTGGCCTGACCTGTCAAATTCTGAAGCCTGTAAGGGCTAGCCCGGTTGGGGTGGATCGACTCGTATTGACAGCTTTACACTCAACTAGGGGTCGACGAACAGAGAAAGAGATTGATGATTTGATGCATTGTGGAAGGTAATATTTCTCCAATTATAATTCGCAGCGACATGAGCGTAAAGCTCTATGTTGAATTTAAGAAAAAGGAGACTGAGTTTGGATTGTATCGTTTGTGCATAGATACTTTTGATTTAGATGTTAGTAAGTTATAGTTCCTTGATGCAACGTCTAGTTCGATTGTATGGGTTGAAGTTCCCAAAAAATAGGCTGATGTTATTGGTTTGGAGGATTCAAAGAGTGGTCTCTCATGTTATGCATCTGAATTCGATACAAATGTATGTTGCATGTAACGGTCCCAAAAAGTGCACAAAAACGTTCCTCGGAATGTCCAGAATTTTATTTTTCATATATCTCAAAATTCATTTGTTATTTTAAAAAATTCAACTTTATATTCTTGTTCAGGGGTCCAAATTAGGGGTAGAAGGGTCTAACCCCGATTCTAGAGCAATCGAATCACAATTTCAATTTCCAGAGACGGTCTGCGACAACACTACGATGTGCAGTTGTCACCAACATATGTTAATTTGACCGCGGACCTGTGTATTCCACTGCCAGTAATTTTTTATCTCAGTCGAAGGCTTTGGGGTCTTGGGCCTAAGTATCTCCAAATATGTTTTTACCTACACTTAGCCTTATTTCACCCTCATATCATCCTAAATATTTCCTAATAGTACTCTTCAAAACACTTATCCATATTTTCACTCCAAAATTCAAGCCTCAAAACCCTCATTCAGAACTAAGATTTCGTCACCTATTGGTATGATGTGATTACCATCAACCATGTGAGGGTTTATACCACACTACCACCAAAAGGTTTATACATTGAATAGCTAGCTTGGTCTCTTCTACACATATAATATCCTATATAAGCATGAGTTACTTAAGCATATTCTACTTAAACATTGATCATACATGTCATATTATATATTATGCCTATTGTTAGGGGTGTTCATGGTTCGGTATGGATCGATTATTAGTTAAAACCATAACCAAACCAATTTTGTCGATTTTTAAATTTCTAAAACCAAAGAAAATAAGTAACCGTTAGTTTGGTTATTGTCGGTTTGGATCGATTTGATTTATTTTTTTGATTATTTTTCGGTTTGAAAGTAATAAGTTTGTTGAGGGCATAAACATCTAATAGACACAAACACCTAATACTAGTGGCGGAACCAACATTTTCGTCAAGGGTGTTCATACTCTTAAAACATAGGTCGGTGATTTTTGTATCAAGGGTGTTCAACAAATATATATATATTCAACCTTATATTCAAAAAAAAATTCAACGAAGGGTGTTTATCTAACCACACTTGAATGAATGTAGCTCTGCCTCTGTCTTGTACGTGAATAATCCACAGAAGGCTACTATGGAATCAATTAATCAATAGTACACAATTATTATTACATGAATAAAGTGATTTAGTTAAGCAATACTAAAGTTATCATACACAATAAAGTGATTTAGTTAAACAATACTAAATTCATTATATACCAAACATCAAATATTCATAAAAAAAATCAAGCTCAACAATCAAATAACTATCCAGGGGATGGGTACAAGAAAACTATATTCCAAAATACTAACAAGAGAATTTTCAAATATAAATGATAAAGTTAAAGATGTAAATTAATTAAAATATAAGAAAATATTTATGTATTATTTACGAATATGATATAGATAATTATAAAATTTATATATATAATTATTTGGTTCGGTTTGGTTGTTTTTGAGGATTTATTTTGGTAAAACCAAAATCAAACCAAATAGTATCGGTTTTCAAAATTTAAAAACCAAACCTAACCAAATCAAATCAATTATTGGATTTTTTAATCAGTTTGGTGCGGATTGCGGTTCGATTTGGTTGTTTAACCATAACCATGAAGAACCCTACCTATTGCTTAATATTATGCTTTTTGATTATGATGTCTATCTATTGTTATATTGTATCCTATATACTTAGTACATTTAAACGTACTAAAGAATACTCTATGCCTACATGATGTCACCATGTAATAACCGGTGCACAAGTTAATCATCCTTCTCTATGTAGCTAGTTCGGTGCTATTCAAGCTCCCTCTCCTTCGCTACTAGGAAAGTAAGCAGTTGATGAGTCCTCCATATTCGGGGACCTAGTCTGTGTTTTTTCTATTATGTATTGAGACATTCATCTTTGTTGTTTATTTTGACTATGAAGGTGAGCCCAGTTACTTTGTCTTGGCCCCCGCTCTTATCTATATATTAGAGGTATTTGTTAGACATGTTAAGTATCCATGATATGAGTTTAACTCTTGTCTTTGACCATGATATTGAGCAAACTTTTTTCCTAGCCGCGTTTTCCCCATTCTATAATCTTTGATGCTTGATTTATTGTTTCTGCTATCAAGGATGTGTAATGATGCTTTATGAGGCTTGCTTGGGGTCCCTTTGGGTTCCTCTTGTACTGTGTCACGTCTAGGCCCTAGGCTTGAGTCGTGATAAACTTGGTATCAGAGCACTAGATTGATAGATCCTCGAAGTCCAACACACCACGTCGATTAGAGTCTTATTCATGGTTGTGAAGTGCGCCATGACTATGAATAGGAGGCTATGAGGCGTTTTAGGAAATTTTTCCCTTCTTCGTGTTCTAAGTCGTGCTATAGAGTTGTGGTAAGTTCCCCCCCCCCCATCTGATTGTTCTTTCGTATGCTAGATCATGCCAAATACTAGAGGAAGAGTGGCCCAAACTCCTGAGGAGCAACCTACCAATGGTGAGCTCAGGGATGCTCTTACTATGCTTGCCCAAGTAGTGGCCAATCAAGTCAATCAAGGGGCCCAAGCCCCTCATGCTACTACCTGGGAGCTAGAGTAAGAGACTTCATGAGGATGAATCCTCCAGTTTTTCTTGGGTCAAAGGTGGATGAAGATCCACAAGAGTTCATTGATGAGGTTTACAAAGTCTTGAATATCATGGGTGTCGGGCCAAATGAAAAGGTGGAGTTGGTGGCGTACCAACTCAAAGGGATAGCCTAAATTTGGTATGAGCAATGGAAGGGTGAGAAGGGGGTTGGTAATGTGGTGCTTTGGGACGAGTTCAAATTAGCCTTCCTTAATCGGGTTTTCCCTCTTGAGCTTAGGGAAGCAAAGTTGGTAGAGTTTATGAACTTGAAACAAGGTGTTATGAGTGTCAGGGAGTATGCCTTCAAATTTAATCAACTCGCAAAGTATGATCCCTATTTGGTGGCCCATCTTAGATCTAGGATGAATAAGTTTGTGATGGGAGTCCCCGACTTGGTAAGTAAAAAATGTCGGTCTGCCATGCTAATTAGTGACATTGACTTGTCTCGGTTGATGACCTATGCCGAGCAAATGGAGGAGGAGAAATTGAGGAAGAGAAGGGGTCATGAGGCTAAGAGGGCCCAATTTAAGGGTAAATTCTAAAAGGGTGCTAAATTTCGTCAAGGCCAAGCGCCTCCTAATGCTACTAATAGGGGTTTGCCAATGACTTCCCTATACCTCAAGGTGTTGGTGGGATGGCTCCTATTGATGTGTGCCCTAAATGTGGAAGAAGCCATGGAGGCCCATGTTTGAAGGGTTCTAGTGCATGCTATGAATGTGAGGAGCTTGTTCACAAGAAGGTAGATTGTCCGAGAAATCGTGGGCAAGGTCCAGGGTGCTAATGTGGTCCCACTGGGGAGAGGTGGTCCTCAAGGTCATGCCCCAAGGCACAATAGATTTTATTCTCTACATGGAAGGCAAGGGGTTGGCGAGGTCCCCAATGTTGTTATTGGTATGTTGAAAATCTTTGACTTTGATGTGTATAATTTGATTGATCTGGGTGCCACTCTTTCCTTTGTTACCCCTCTTGCTGCTAAGAAGTTCCATGTTGTCCCCGAGTTGTTGCATGAGTCATATGAACTGTCTACTCCGATTGGTGCCTCTATTGTTGCTAGCAAAGTTTATAGGGGTTGTCCTATTTGCATTTTGCATAAGTTGTTACCTTGTGATATTATTGAGTTAGACATGGTAGATTTTGATGTCATACTTGGGATGGATTGGTTGCACTCCTACTATGCTTCTATTGATTGTAGAACCCATTGGTTCAAGTTTCAATTTCCTAATGAACCTATCATTGAGGGGGAAAGTCGAGATGTGGTGGTCAAGGTTAGATTCATTTCATGCATTAAAGCCCATAGGTTGATTTATATGGGATGTTTGTATCATCTTGTGAGGGATAAAGGTGTGGAGTCCAAAGTCTCTTCCATTGAGTCGTTCCCCATTGTAAATGAGTTTCTTGATGTCTTCCCAAATGAGCTTCCCGGTGTCCCTCCCGAAAGAGAGATAGATTTTGGCATAGATCTCCTTCCCAAAACTCAACCTATCTACATCCCCCCTTATCGTATGGCCCATGCGAAGTTGAAGGAGTTAAAGGAACAATTGAAAGATTTGTTGAAAAAGGGATTTATTAAACCTAGTCAATCACCTTGGGGTGTTGCGGTGTTGTTTGTGAAAAAGAAGGATGGGCCACTTAGAATGTGCATTGACTAACGACAACTTAATAGGGTCACCATCAAGAATAGGTATCCTCTTCCAAGGATTTACGACTTGTTTGGCCAATTTGAAGGGACTAACTTCTTCTCTAAGATTGATCTTCGGTCTGGTACCATCAAATGAGGGTGAAGGAGTGTGATATTCCCAAGATGGCCTTTCGGACTAGATATGGGCATTATGAGTTTTTTGTGATATCATTTGGGTTGACTAATGCGCCAGCAATCTTGATGGACCTAATGAATAGGGTTTTCAAACCTTACCTTGATGCCTTTGTTGTGGTTTTCATTGATGGTATTTTGATATATTCACATAGTAGAGAGGAGCATATGAGCTATTTGAGGGTTATGTTGCAAAGATTGAGGGAGGAGAGATTGTATGCTAAATATGAAAAGTATGAATCTTTGTTGAAGGAGGTGCCATTCTTGGGTCATGTGGTGTCAAGAGATAGTTTAAAAGTTCATCATAAGAAAACCGATGTAATTAGCAATTGGCCTAGAGCTTTGACCCCATCGGATATTAGGAGCTTATTGGGTCTTGTGGGTTACTATAGAAGATTTGTGAATGGGTTCTCCTCCATTGCTTCCCCTATGACAAAATTGACTTAAAAGAACGTTAAGTTTGTGTGGACTGATGAATGTGAGAGAAGCTTTCAAACATTGAAGGATAGACTTGTGTTCACTCCTATATTATCACTACTGGATGGGATTGAGGGTTTTGTTGTGTATTGTGATGCATCTAGAGTTGGTTTGGGTTGTGTTCTTATGAAAAATGGTAAGGTCATAGCTTATGCTTCTAGACAACTCAAAGTGCATGAAAGAAACTACCCTACCCATGATCTAGAGTTAGTCTCCATGGTGTTTGCATTAAAGATTTGGCGTCATTATTTGTATGGGGTGCATGTGGATGTCTTCACTGATCATAAGAGCCTCCAATATATCTTCTCTCAAAAGGATCTCAAATTGAGACAAAGGAGGTGACTAGAACTTCTCAAAGATTATGACATGGGTGTGCATAATCATCTCGATAAGGAAAACGTGGTGTCGGATACTTTGAGTTAGGTGTCCATGGGTAGCCTAGCTCATGTTGATGGTGGTGATAGGGAGATGGCTAGGGAGGTGCATAGATTGGCCAGATTGGGGGTTAGGTTGGAAGAGGTTGGTGATGATGGTATTGTGGTTATTGATGGGTCTAAGTCTTCTTTGGTTGATGAGGTGATAGCAAAATAAGATCTTGACTCCTTCTTGCTTGAATTGAAGGCCTTAGTGAAAGAGGGCAAAGTAGAGGTTTTCTCCTAATGGGAAGATGGTGCCCTTAGGTACTAAGGTAGGTTGTGTGTGCCTAGTGTTGATGGTTTAAGGGAGAAAATTCTTGATGAGGCCCATAATTCTTCTTATTTTATCTACCCCGGTTCCACCAAAATGTGTAGAGACTTGAGGGATGTGTATTGGTGGGGAGACATGAAGAGAGACATTGCCAAATTCATTTCCGATTGCCATAGTTGTCAACAAGTCAAAGCCGAACATCAAAGGCCAGATGGCATAACCCAAGATCTAGAGATTCCCACTTGGAAGTAGGAGGTGATTAATATAGATTTTGTGGTTGGGTTGTCCAAGACTAGAAAAGGTTTTGATTCCACTTGTGTGGTGGTTGATAAGAAGAGGAAATCGGCTCACTTTCTACCGGTTAAGACAACATATAGGGCTGAAGAATATGCAAGGTTTTACATCCATGAGTTAGTGAAGTTGCATGGCATTCCTTTATCCATCATATCAGATCGAGGTCCACAATTCACATACTTTTGAAGGTCTTTCCGAAGGGATTTTGGTACCAAAGTTCACCTTAGTATGGCCTTCCACCCTGAAACGGATGGCCAAGACAAGAGAACCATTCAATCCCTTGAAGATATGCTAAGGGCTTGTGTATTGGAGTTGAGGGGTAGTTGGAATGACCATCTTCCTTTGATTGAGTTTTCCTACAACAATAGCTATCACTCTAGTATCGGTATGGCTGCATTTGAGGTTGTTTTTGGGGAGACATTGTAGATCACCAGTGGGTTGGGTTGAGGTTGGAGAGGTGGCTATATTGGGGCCGGATCTCTTTATGGAAGCTCTTGAGAAGGTTAGGATGATTAGAAAAATGTTGAAGATAGCCCAAAGTCGTCAAAAATCCTATGTTGATGTAAGAAGGAAAGACCTAGGATTCCAAGTGAGTGATTGAGTCTATTTGAAGGTTTCTGCAATGAAAGGTGTGGTCTACTTTGGTAAAAAGGGGAAGTTGATTCCAAGATACGTTGGTCCTTATGAGGTGATAGAGAGGGTTGGCAAGGAAGCTTATGAGTTGAAGTTGCCTAGTGAAATGAATTTGGTTCACCCGGTGTTCCATGTCTCTTTATTGAGAAAATGTGTTGTTGATCCTAATACCATTATGCATCTTGATGTTGTGGGTGTTGTTGAGGATAACTTGACTTATGATGAGGTTCCGATTCAGATCTAGGATAGGAAAGTGAAGATATTGAGGAACAAAGAGGTGGCATCCATTAAGTCCCTTTGGAGGAATCAACAAGTCGAAAGTGCTATATGGGAGGCTGAAGCGGACATGCAAAAGTGGTATCCTTATATTTTCCACTCCACTCAAGCATAAGGCACTAATCCTAAGTCTCCTATGTGATTTCAAGTCTCATATTTCAACCTCTATGTCATTCATATGCATTCATGTTTAAGTTGGTAAACTTATGATAATTTTACACTTATGTTGAGAATTTGAAACTGGTGTTTTACATGTTATGTTGCATTCTTGTTGAGGCTGACTTGTTGATGATCACTCTTATCTTGTAAGTCTCTTGTACATTCGGGTACAAATGTTTCCAAGGGAGAGATATTGTAACGACCCCAAAAAGTGCCCAAAAAGTGCCTTAGAATGCCCAGAATTTTAATTTTCATATATCTCAAAATTCATTTATTATTTTGAAAATCCGACTTCATATTCTTGTTCAGAGGGTCCAAATTACGAGGAGAACGGTCTAACCTTGATTTTAGAGCAATCGAATCAATCCAAAATTTCAATTTCTAAAGAAGATCTATGACAGCCCCTGACACGCAGCTGTCGCGAACATGTGTTTATTTGGCCTCCGCAATAGGTCCGCATCATGGACCTGTGTATTTTTCACTACCAGTTATTTTTTTATCTCGGTACAGGGCTTTAGGATCTTGGGCCTAAGTGTCCCTAAATGTGTTTTTACCTATACATAGTCTTATTTCACCCTCATATCATCCCAAACATTTCCCAATTCTCCCAAAATGCTTAGCCATATTTTCACTCCAAAATTCAAGCCTCAAAACCCTTATCCGGAACTAAAGATTTTCTTCAAACTTCAAGTCTCCATCTCCAGTCTTCACCAAGTTCATCTATAAGCTAAGGTATGTGGGTTTCTTTCATGAGTTCCTTTCACAAATGATACTCAAGCCTCTTTTTTTCTCAAATTGCATGACTTAAAGTTGATTTACCAATGGGTCTTGATCATTATGAAATTCACTGCACACTATGTTAAAGTTATATAAAGTTGTGACTATTTTGCTGTGTTTGAGTTATAAATCTTGGATCTATTGTAAGATTTGATGAGGGGTTTTGATGTATATGTCTTAAGGGTGTTGTAAGGTGTTGATTGACAGTTTTACAATGGATTTTTTTGCATGATTAATCTCTATATTTCATGGTTTTGTACTAGCATTACACACCCTCTAAGTGTTTGAAAAAATGTTCGGATGAGGTTTCTTGAGGAGTTGAAGGTCCAAAGCATGAGATATGATATGAATAATTATATGATGATGAAATGAGCTTATGTATATGATATACTCTATATAAATTATTGCACTAGACCATACCCGATCCGGAGGGACAAGAGCCATGGTAACCATGTTGGGGTTTTATACTCATCAATCATGAGAGGGGTTCATACTTTGTCACCATGTTTGTAAGGTGTGATTACCATCAACCATGTGAGGGGTTATACCACACAACCAACCAAGGGGTTTATACCTCAAATATCTAGCTTGGTCTCTTCTACACATATGATATCCTATATGATCATGAGTTACTTAAGCATGTTTTATTTAAGCATTAATCATATATTTCGTATTGTATATTATGCCTATTGCTTAATATTATGTATTTTGATTATGATTCTCATCTATTGTTGAATTGCATCCTACATACTTAGTACATTCAAATGTACTAACGCGTACTTTGTGCCTACATGATGTCACCATGTAGGAACCAGTGCCCAAGTTGATCATCCTCCTCCACATGGCTAGTTCGGTGCTATTCAATCTAGTTTGTAAGTCCTTCACATTTGGGGACCTGGTCTATGCTTCTATAATTATGTATTGAGACATTCATCTTTGTTATTTATTTTGACTATGAGGGTGAGTCTTATATTGTCTTGGTCCCCGCTTTTATCTATGTATTAATGGTGTTTGTTGGACATGTTAAGTATCTATAACATGAGTTTAACTCTTGTCTTTTGACCTTGATATTGTGCAAGCTTTTCCCTTAGCGCCGTTTCCCCCATTCTATTATCTTTGGTGCTTGATTTATTGCTTCCGCGACCAAGGATGTGTAATGAAGCTTTATGAGGATTGCCTGAGACCCCTTCGGGTTCCCCTTGCGTCGTGTCACGTCTAGGCACTAGACGTGGGTCGTGACACTGCAATTAGTAATATAAATACAAACATTAAAAAAAATTCTGATGTTGTAATGGTAAAGTGATACACATATATACAGACAATACTGATACATTTTATTGATGTGTTGGTGAAACATTTTATACATTGACCACTATTTATACATAATTATATGATCCAATGAATGATAATATAAATATTTTATAAAGTAAGATACTAATACAACATGTATAGTTTTCGGTATCATACTATATGATAGATATTGATACAAACAAATATAAACAATAATGATACAAATTGTACAACACCACTACACAACCTAAAACTGATAATATTCAAAACTTATAGTTGTCATATTGTATCATGATCACAGCAACTTGAAAATTATATCATTCATATTTAGATTAATTTCAACGAATGATTTGAAAAATGGGAGAAAGGAATTAGGGGAAAAAAAGGAAAAGGGGGGAAAGTTCCATAAAAAAAAAATTTAAAATTTGTTTTGAAATTAAAGGTGAAGAGTTTCAATAAGCATTAAATTAGGATTTGATTGATATGACGCCTATTCATTAGGTGTCAGTTATGGTATAATTATGTTATGGAAAAAAAAGAAAAGGGGAAAAGGGAAAAGGGGGAAGATTCTGTAAAAACGTTTTTTGGAATTTATTTTGAAATTAAAGTTGAAGAGTTTCAATAAGTATTAATTGTGAGTTAATCCATCTTCATCGGAATCAACTACTCGTTTGTTCACAACTTTGGATTATGGACATTTTTCGATTAGTGGAACGTCTTCAGCATGACTAACATCTTCTATATTTGGCAATGCATATGGACAATAGTGAGAAGATGATGGAGCATGTCATAACCCAAGCTTAGGGCCTAAATGTTACACAGGGAATGAGAAGTCTGAAGACAACCCAAACAATCCTCTTAGCATATCATGTACACATCCTTGGCTGCAGAAGCAAAATAAGACAATAACCAGAACCAGATATAAAAAGAAAAGCTGGACTAAGGGAAATCTTTCACGAATCATAGTCATAATAGGAGTTAAGCTCAAACATAGACATTCATATCCAATAACACCTCTACATACAAATAGAAGGGGGGCCAACACACTCCCCGGGCTCACCCTCAAGTGATAGGTAACCAAACGAAATTATACAAGTCTTAACATAGCATGAAAAAAAAGTGGGTAGTGTCCCCAAAGTGGAGGACTTACTAATAGCTTCTTCAGGTAATCAATAGCCATGTGGAGGAGGATGATTAATAGGAGCTCCGGTCCTTACATGGTAATATCATGTAGGCATAGAGTATGCATTAGTACTTGAAATGAACTAAGTATGCGGGGTACAATGCAACAAAAATATAAGCCATATATACAAAATGCATAATTATAGGCAATGGATATAATCTCAATATGACATGTATGATCAATGATTGTAACAAAACATGCATTGTAAAATCGAGATGCCCCAGTGCTAAGCAGAGTCTCATGAAATCTTTCCTCTTTGCCTTCAATTACATCAGAAAACAACTTGTAAACTTTATTATGACCGTCCCTCGTTGGTTGTTCCCGGATTCCATTATCAAGAAGTGTATCCACGGCTTCTTTTACTAATTTCTCCTGATACATTACTAATTCTCTTGGCGTAGATCTACTTGTTGTTAATAAATCGGTAAGGGTATTATTCCGATAGATAACTCTTCTATAGAGTTCATTAATATCTGAGCTATCAACACGTACATAATAATATATGTATATGGGAGGAGACGCTAATTGAGGTATACCAAGTGAGCTACAACTTAGAATGTGAGGCATGACACCCCTTCGGCAAGGTGTTCGAGGCATGACCACCCCTCGACAAGGTGTGATATACTTGCTAAGGTAAACCAAACATGACCCCACTTGAGGGGAAAACATGAACTAGATGGATCCACTAGTAAAGCCTTATAAGGAAAATATAGTCCTATCGTGGTGCATAGTTTAGCGACAAAAGACATTATATAAGGACCCCTTGAGCCGAGCCCCCACCTTAAGCCTCAATCGGTGCTAAGTCTAATCCCACGGAATACTTGAAATAATCATAAATATAATCATAGCATGAGTAACTTGTAAAAGACATGATAACATGGCATAAGTAGATCATTCACATACTTGACCCCTACATGAGCCTATACCATATACTAGAGGGTAGAAAACAAAACATGAAAAAACTTGACCCGTTCTAGTAGGTAGTGCAATTCACCATAGATAGAACCTTATAACATGCTTGACCCCTGCTAGTGAACTTAACTTAAATATAAGGGTAAAATAATAATCATCCTTGACCCCTCAAATAGATATAATTTGCTCACCAGATAGTAGAGTTAAAGGATAAGGCTTAACTTGTCATTTGTAAAATCATAGATACCTTTCATGAATTTAATACATGCTTGGGAGCCCATAATTTTCCTGAATTCACTTAACTTGCAAATAATGCAATAATTCATGTTTAACTTGAAAATTCTTGTCATGTAATTTAATCAAACACATGATGGGCATATGGACACATATTCCAAAATCATGCAATTTAAGAGTGTAAAATAAGGAGTAAAATCAATTCATTTCAAAGTCATTCAAATCAACCCCACCAATATTTTAGTAAAACCCTCATATTTTAAGAAAGTGTCATATTTCAAGATCCTTATCTTAACTTCTATAGAACAACATAGATCATGAAGAAGGGAAACATTTCATAAAACATCTTATAGACTCTTACTCATAGTTGCGGCATACCTCACCACCATGAATAAGACTCTTAGCGACACAGTGTGTTGAATTCTGAGGATCATTAGCAACCTGATACTCTGACACCAAGCTTGTCATAACCCAAGCCTAGGGCCTAGACATGACACGGTGAATGGGAAGTCCAAAGACCACCTAAACAAGCCTCTTGACATACCATTTACACATCCTTGGTCGCGGAAGTAAAAATAAGCAAAAATCACAACAGATTTGAATAATTAAGGAAGTGGGACTAGTGGAAAGCTTTGAATATAATCAAGACATAAGGAGTCAAACTCATATCATGCATACATTACAATATCCAGCAAATACCTCTAACTTAGAATGGAGGGGGGCCAAGATACTTTTTGAGCGCACCCTCATAATATCAAAGGTTCAACATAATAAAGTCTTAGAAATAGCAAGAGAAAGTAGATATGACACCCCGATGGTGTGGTGGAATAAGCATGACACCCCCCAGCTAGGTGTGGTCTACTTGCCAAGGCAAATCAAATATGATAGCATGATAACATGACTAGATTGATCCACTAGTATAGCAAGGGTATAATATATCATCCCATGGTGGCACGTAGTTTAGAGATAAATACTTTATCAGGAGCCCTTGAGTCAAGCCCCCATCTTAAGCCTCAATCGGTGTTAAATCGACTCCCATGAGCTATTTGAAAATAATCATATCTTGTATAACTTGTAAGAAACATGGAACATGACATGAGTAGCTCTTGAAACATGCTTGACCTCTAAATGTGAGCCTAACTTGAACATGAGAGTAAATAATCATACATGAACCCTTGCTTTAACATGAATGACTCACAAGAGGTGAAAATCGTGAAATAGGGCTAAACTTGTAACTGGTCAAATCATAGATATTTTCATGAATTTAATACATGCTTGAAAGCCCATAGTCATCATGAAGTCACTTGACTTGTAAAACATGTAAATAACTTGAGAATTCTTGACTTGATATTTCATCAAACACTTGGTGGGCACATAATGTTTGTTCATAATCATGCAACTCAAGAGTGTAATAAGATGAGTAAATAAATTTAAAATCAATCCACCAACATAGTAGCAAAACCCCAATTTGGATATCATGAAATCCATCTCAAAAGTTCATCATAGTTCCTAGCTTTCATAACTCAAATCATGTATAGTCAATAATACTTGATAAAACCCCAATTTAATTCATGATCATATTTCATAATAAGAGATACTCATAAGTAATACATCTTGAAAACATGCAATTTTTATAAAATAGGAAGGTTGGACTCCATGGGTGAAAGGACCCAACGGATGAAACCCACATACCTAAATTTGGGGATTCCTTGATGTAGAATTTGAAGGAGATATGAAGGTTAGATTGAGTTCTTGAGATCTAATGTGAGTTTGAAATCCTTGGATTTGGATGAGAATTTTTATTAAGTGTTGGAGAGGTTTTAGAGAGGGTTTTTGAGTGATATAGAGTTGAAAATGGCTAAGTATGAGAGATTTCACGTTTAAATGCGCATGCGGCCATGACCCCAACGCCCTTAGACCAAAATAGAAATACTGGGAAAACTAACACAATTCTGTGATGGGTCCGCATCGGCAAACCTATCGCATACAACTATTGTTTTTTGAAAAATTAGCAAAAAATCAATTTTCGGTATGGGTCTTCTAAAATATGGGTTATACCCATTCCCCACTCAATTTTTTCCCTGATCAAGAATATAAACTCGGATTTTTGAAACCATGTATAGATTTTGAGATATATGAAAATTACGATTATGGACATTTTCGAAGCATATTTTTGAGACGTTTCATCTAGCTAGGTTGTTGTAGTGTGCATTAGGTAATTCTTCTGGCGAGCGCACATAATCGTCTAGGGGTGATGACTAGAAGAGTTGTTGACTAAAATTTTGCATGAGTTCGCACTGATACATGGGCACTGGATGAGAGTTAATGTTGCTAGGGGTCTAGAGAATTGCTTTCCATGGTTCAAAATACTCAGTCGTAGGGTGTTCTTGGTACATACTGCCTAGGGACTCTCATGCATGTGTCTTGATTTGCCCGAGGACGTACAAAGCTCTAAGTGTACAGTGGTGATCTTAGGTATATTTATACGTCGAACTTGCCAAAAATACCCATAAATAGAGCCTAGTTAAAGGGAAATCCATACAGTCTAGGTGTTACTAATGTGATTTCATTTATTTTGCTAATCTGGGGTCAAGTGCACCTATTGGTTAAGTTTTTTTGGTTTTAATCAGATTATGCTAGACTATACTCATACCCAAACCATGAGGAAGAAAATAATTGTAAAATTGAAGGAAAAAATCAGCCAACTCGGCAAAAATACCCATGTGCGTGATGCTGACCTAGGAAAAAGATATGCTAGCTAAAAATTGGAGAAAAAGGCACAAAGCAGGAAAAAATGCAAAGTTCATGTTGCGAGCTTGCACAAAATAGCGAAACATTGGCGCAGTCAACATTTTAAGCGAGAATCATCTCAAAACATGGGGTCCCGTGTCGCAGACTTTGAAGATCGGGTGCAAAATCGAATAACGGGATTTTTAAGTTATATTTGGTTTTTAACTTTAGGTTTCATAACTTATTTTTGAAGGAATAGAGTAGAGATGATTGAAAACTCCTTTCTAGGGCAATTACGGTTAGCTTTTACTTTTAATTTTTAGTTTTTGAGGTTTATTAACCTATTCTTGGTATATGAACCTACTATGTGTGGCTGATTCTCCCATATTCTATAATTGTAGCCATAGACAATGTTTTATTTCTTGATTTTTGTCATATGTGAATGGGTTTCTACAGAATACTCTTATACTACTTCTATCTATACTTCAAAGTCTGGCTAAGCAAGGAGTAAACTTGTTGTTCATTCTAGATTCAAGAGATGTTGAAATAAAGAAAACACAGTAGTATAGGGAGTTTGTTCGACAAGGAGATAAGATTGAGTCGTGTAAGGGATATTTGTGACAACTACTATTACACCTCACTTGGTTCATAATACATAAAGATAATATTAAAGCACTTTTATTGATTTATTTATCCCCGCTCAATGATGTAGTTAGGCAGTTAATAACAACAGGTAGACAGAGGCGTGCAACCCTATTTAGGTAATTTTAACCCTGTGAATCAGTAGTTAGGAACCCAGACATGTATGCAAGATTTGAGACTAGAACTGTGTCAATAAGGTTACAATCCCATAATCATTCTTAATTTGATAAGTTTACAACAAACCAGTCAGTTTTAGTAGTTTAATTAGTTATTTAATCTTTCCACCATTTTAAAAAAATACTCTAAACGTAATAACTTGGACTTTTAACTAATTTTGTTTAGATCCTTTGGGTTCGATATTTCGTCCCTTATTCAGGGTCACTATATTACTTGTTTAGACCATAAACACTTGTGTGCGCAGGGGAGCAACAATTGGCAACCAAAATTACAAGCCTCAACTTTTTTTGAAAATATAACCTTCTTTTGAACTATTTTCCATCTTTGAAATTGAGTTGTTTATGATAATTGAGGCTTTAAACCTAAGTTGGGGGTGATATGTGATATAGGAAGATGGGGAAGGATGTCTACCACATGAAGGTTAGTAAAAAGATAGAAAAGAAACATAAAGAGTGATGAATGGAGGAAAAAAAGAGAGAAAATTGTGTTTTCAAAGATAAAAAGAGAAAACGAAGAAAAAATACTTGAAATGAAATGATTCCTCTAAACTTGGAAATGGTTGCAAGTGGGACATCAAAGTTGGAAAAAAAGAGTTAAATATGCATTGATGTGAAGTGTGAAATAAAAGAGTAGAAAAGTTGAAAAGAAATGGATGTTTTGTGTAGATATTAAGGAGGGTTAGTCACTACTATCTAAATTGTACTCTACCCTACCTACCTACATTACCAGCTTGAAATGAACTTTGGGATTTCCAACCGAATGAAATTGAGTCAATATTGAGTGAAAATATGGGCAATCCTATGGTGCGGCATTTATTGTCATGACTTGTTCTTTTGTTGAGTGTGAGTATTTGAATCCTTGTCTCTTTTCTGATTGTACATATTTCTATGTGTTTTTGGGGACTTTCCTTCCTTTTTATGAGGCCATGCAAGTTGAAATGGATTGGTGATATTGATGCTTTCAAGGTTGAGTCAAGTAGAACTTGTTTAGTAGACTAGGAGTTTGAGTCATTTCTTGAGAACTTGTGTTGCTGGTTGATTATTCTTGGAAGTTGATTTTGACTTGAAAAATGTGCTTTTGAAAGTGAGGGAGTTTCTTGAGCAATCATACACTTATGCTAATTGTTGGTACCAACCATTGTCTTAGTCATAACTTAATTGTTGAAAGTGGGATGGGATTGTGTGTGGTTAAATTACTAGCCTCTTGAGTTAGGTTTTGTTTTGGTTGAGGACAAGCAAAGTCTTTAGTTGGGGGTGTTGATGAGTGTAAAATTTACATATATTTATTACTCTTTTCATATGATTTTGAGTTAAATATGCTTTGAATGGTGTATATTTTAGATACATGAGCTTAAGATAAAGTTTTTCTAGGAAGAATGGAGATTGGAACAGAATTATAGCAAAAAGGAACTAAAATGAAGAAAAATTGTACCCGGCGGCATTTGTTCTCCGGGAACGCAACCTTGAGGCCCACGAACATAGAGCATTGGAAAGTTGTGAGGAGCAAACTCACTCAACACTGGTGCGTAGGTAGAAGTCTATTGATGTGTTGTCAAAATATATCACATTTGACGCCTAAAACAAGGGATTTTGTAAGTTCTTAATGTGACTTTTTATGGTTTTTATGTGTTTTCGTGTTGTTATTGCAGAAAAGGTAGGTAGGCATGATTTTGGGAGAAAATTGTTGATTTTGCTGAAGTGTAGGACATAAGAGCTGCCCTACAAGTCATAGCCCAAGCTACGAGTCGTAAAGCGATCTCATAGTAAGAAATAGTGAGCAAAAATAAGAAATCTGCTAAGTGGAGGTAAGCTCTACGAGGCCATTCTACGAGTCGTAGGTTTCACTACGACTCATACAGGTGGGTTAGTAGCAAGAAATAGAGAGCTAAAAGTTTGGACCAAGAACTAAAGGCCTAGACTACCAGAGAAGCATACGAGTCATAGCCCAAGCAATGACTCATACAAGTGGATCATAATAGTCAAGTCCAAAATATGAAGTGTCTAGTTTGAAACCTCGATCACGACTTGTAGTCACTCTATGAGTTGTACATGTGCAACGTACCTGCTGCTAGCTGTCTTTTCTGTTTAATTTTTAGGGTTCAATTGTAAATAATATAAATACTTAATGATAGGATTTTTTTAGGGAGATCCCAGACTTGAAACTTGTAGAGAACACTTTAAATATTCTCTCTAGAATATTTTAAGGGTTTAGTGTAGATTTCAATTTTTAATTGGAAAACCCACTTTTGGGGATTGCAAGAATCACATTGTACTCATTCTCCATCTATCAAAGCTTGTAGTTTGCAACTTGTGGTGTTCTTGGTCCTCATTAGCTTAGGTAAATTCTCAACTATGTCATTTATTTGCATTATTGTTGATTTTTCCTTAGCCATGAGTAGCTAAGCACCCACAACTTGGGGTTGTGAAAACCATGAGTAGTTGACTTGAAATAACCTAGACTTTCTGCATTTCTATTATAGGGGTTTTTCATGTATTATTTATTTCCATTCATTTTGATTGATGTTTGATGGTGGCCAATACCAAACCCCACCTACTATCATGATTCTGACCTAGATAATGATGAATAGGAAAAGGAAAGTAGATAACAGGATTTGATTGATGTGTTCTCGTCTAATCAACTAAACCTGACCAAGGGGAGGTTGACTAGGACAATAGGTAATGGTTAGTTGGCACACCATGGTTGCCAACCAAGAGCCATGGTGAAATTCAACCTTCCCTTTCATAATAGGGCTAGAAGAACCTAAATTACCATCCTAATGTGAATTCCCAATTAGAGATACGTTGTCTAGGGTATTTTAGTCAGTGAATCATGGGGAACACAATTCTCAAGTTGTCCTTAAATTTGAGTGTCTCCTCGCATAGTTAGCATAGTTTTTACTTTTATTTTTGTTCTTAAATCGCAACCCCCCCCCAATTATTTATAGATTTTAGTTATCGATGCTTGAAATAATTGATAGTGGGTCTCTATAGTTAAGCTCTATATTCCCTGTGGATTCGATCCTAACCTTCAGTTAGGTTAATTGCTAAAAGCAATCGCTTCCTTATTGGATCGTGAACATCATCGAAAATTATGACACTGTTAACAGGGAATTCAACTAGGTTTTTAACTTGATTCCACTATTAGTTAATTCAAGTATTAATTCCTAGACTCTCTTGTATTTTACTTTATATTTTTGTTTTTGTTGCTCAGTTTTATTCACAGGTTAATTTGCACCATGACAGAACAAAAGCTCTACATCACAATGACTTATTAGAGACCTTACAGAGACGTGTCCTGATCTACGGCAAGAATCAGAAAACCCCCAAACTCACCTTCAGAATTTCACTCAAACGTTGAGGGGGGTGCTTGGGATAAGACATCCTGCTTGGGATGCCATGGCTCTTCAAACCTTTCCCATGACTCTCAAGTGCGAGGCTGCAGAGTGGTGGTCAATACTTCCACCAGATGTTTTCTCAAATTGGGGAGAGGTGCAGAGGGTTTTCCTCATGCATTTCTACAAAGGGCTTAACAAGCAAGAGTCGCAGGACAACATTTGCAATTTTAAGCGGGTGCCAGGAGACTCATTAGGAGTAGGTTGGGAAAGATACAAAAAGTGTCTAGGACCGAAGAAGGATCATGGCCTATCTGATGATGTATTGGTGGCTAGCTTCTACCGGGAACTAACCTCCGAGCAATAATGGTATGCTAACGCATTGTTTGGAGGGGATTATTGGGCATTCTTGAGGCGGCAATTCAACGAAATTGCTGAATACATGGACAAGTTATCTGTCGTTGCTCAAGTCTTCCAGCCACTTCAAGAACAAATAGCGCCATCCACCTAGTGCATCAAAGGGAGCCCCAAGCACTTCCAGAAAGGAGAGTGTGCCAATTGGCTCAGGTTACTGTACCAACAATGCATCACTGATAAACTATCAAGGATTGAGCATATGCTTGAGAAAGTTCTCACAAAGGCTAATGAGCAAGAGAGGTTGTGCAAGAGATAAAGTTTGATGTCATCAAGGGGAACTACAAAGTCGAACAAAAAAGCCTTGCCAATACAAAATCTTGATGGCAGGATTGAGCAACTTACAATGCAGTTAGAGCCAGTACAAAGGGACCAGAGTGATGATAAAAACCATGAGAAATTCTGAGTACTCATGATGGCAAAGTGGAGCCATGACGTTAAATAAGGCTTTCATGGGAGGAAACCCAAGTACCTTTTATGTTTTATATTATTTTGAGACTCTTTTGTTTGTTTGAATTGTTAGATAACAATTTTATGCATGTTGTGAAGTTTTGAAACATTGGATCAGATGTATTATTTTGCATAATGGTGAACCTTGAAGTGTGGTTTGCAAAACCAAACCAAAGATTGAATAGTTGAAAAAAACATAGCATTTGGGGCCGCCTCTACGAGTAGGCCTACGAGTCATAGTGGACTCTACGACTCATAGACATGCCTCGTAGAGGGAAATAGTGAGGAATTAAAGTGGCACTCACACTATAAGCCAACCTTATGATTTGTAGGGTCACCTACAAGTTGTAAGTGGGGTTCGTAGTGCCCAGCGTAGGATTCTAAAATTTTTCTAAGTGTTGATTTTTCTAGGAGACCGGGACCTACAATTCATAGGACACCCTACGAAGACCCGATCTGTATAATACTAATAGCGACCCAGTTTTGTATATAAATGGTCAAACGTCGATTTGATCCCTCATTTCCCTCCTTGAAATGATTCTCTCCCCCCATAACTCCCCAAACACTATTTACTAAAATTTCATCCAACCCCAAACCATTTTTCTGTCAATATCTCCCAACAAGTGTACTCTATCGGGGGAAACAGCTTCTTCTCTCTCTTATTACATCTTCATCTTTTCATCTAGTGAGTTTTTCTTTGTTAAATTTTCACATCCATGCTATGATATTTCCTTATCGGTGTTTGACTGATTGTTTGTGATCATAGTAGATGTACCCATATGAAAAATGATTATGTTGGCATGAGGAGTAGGATTTAGTATTGTTAAGTTCCCTGCAATTTGATTCTATATGTTTTCCCTTGCTTGGTGGTTATAACTTTGGCATGTTATCGTATAAGTTTGATGCATGATTCTTGAGTGATCATTTTGCAAAATCATGTTATGGTCAAATTTCAGGGGTACTGGGGTGTTCCAATTTGGCCTATGTAAAATACCCTTGTATGAAATTGTGTGACCCTTGTGTATCTCCATATGCTTTGTACTGTTGTTGATGTGGGTTGGTTTCAAAATTAGTTCATCTTGGGTATGTTTTGAATGTAAGGAGGGATTCTTGTTGCATTGCGGGATAATGGTTAATTGTTGTGATTTGCCTTGCTATGCAGATGATTGTGTGTCTATGATTTCCTATTACTTCTATGTAGCTGTTCATTAATCTGAATTGTTTTTGGTCCTTGTGGGAAGAGTATAGACACACTGGTTGCCTTCTATTTTCTATTATAAGGGCCCATTACAAGTCGTAGGTCACACTACGAGTCATAATGGCCCTTCCTAGAAAGCATCAATAATCTATGGTGTCTTACTAATTATTGCACAAGACCCACCTATGACTCGTAGTGGGGCTGTCGTGGACCTAATATAATTTTTTAAAATGTTTCTGGAATAAGGTACGAGCCCAAATTACGACTCATAGGACACCCTACGAGTCATATTGCGCCTCATATCTGATTTCAGAATGCATTTCTCTCTGGTGCCTTGGTACTACAAGGCTACAGTACAACTCGTAGGTTATCCTATGAGTCGTACCCTCACCTCGTTCCTGTAGACCTGCAACTGGTTCAGTGTGTTTACTTTAGTGGTTTTGTTATTTCTTGCTATATTGTTTTGTGTATGACTCTTTTGTTTGGATTAAACATCATGGGGCTCATAATTTGGTATTTGGTGAATTTTCAGATACAATGCCTCCAAAAGATAGAAGGGGTGCTGCCTCAACTTTGAGACACCAATTGAGAGATGAAACATCAGACGATGCTCAGTTAATAGAGTCAACTGAGGAGATGAATGTGCACATTGATCCTAAAGCAAATGTGCCATTGACAAGGTCCCAGGCAGCAAGAGTCCCAATGGAAGTGGATAGTCCCTCCCAGTCTAAAGAGGAGGGTACTGAAGATGGATCAGATGATGGTCTTTCACTTTCTGAGTCAAAATATACTGAGGCATCTCAAGCTCAACCAGAGGAGACTGCTTCTCCACACCCAGCTGATTCCACCTATACTATCACCTCCACAAACCCCAAAACACGAGATGGTGTGTTCCAGAGATGAAGGATATCTATGATAAGGGTTTGGACCCAAAACGTCAAGGGAAGTCGGTGCAGCAATTCCATGAAGAGGCAAGGCTGAAAGACTCAGGGCTAAGCAGTGTTCCGACTTTGGAGGCTGAAATTGAGCACCATGGGCTAAGGTGGTTATCACAAAAGTTGGGAAAGTATGCCCCATACTTGGTCCGTTAATTTTATGCATTCTACTATGCACCATTCGTAGAGATCTTCCCAGGCACAAGAAGGCCATTGAGCAACCACGGTTGCATGAAGTCCTTGTCAAGGGTGAGGTAGTTGACATCTCTGAAGAAACCATTTGGAGGTTCCAGTTTGCGCCAAACTACATAATGTCATGTTCCACTGCTGAGTATGATAATTAGATTGCAAATATGAGGAAGGCGGTTAATGAGAAAGATGTCGGGTTGAGAATACAGCTCCTTAAATGGATAGCGAGCCGAATTTGAGAGGCAGGTGCTGAGTTGATGTGGGTCACAACCCATACTAATTCTATTATGAAGTCCAACCTTTCATTCTAGGCAAAGTTTTGGTGGTCCATTATCCGTTGGCGCATCAGACCCACATTTACGGATAATGTGATCACATTAGAGATGGTTGTACTATTGGCTAGCATATTAGCGATCTACGAGATTAACTAGGCTCGCGTTATGGCAGAGCAGATCCACAAGCCAGCAATCCATACTCAGCATGCCTTGTCGTTGCCCATCTTGATATATAGGTTGTGCAATGCGGTCGATGCTCATGTCTCTTTTCAGTTAGACCCTCATGTAGAGGCTGTGTGTACCATGGATCCTAGCTTGATCAAGGTTGATGAGAACCTAGTAGCCCTATAGAGAGCAGCTCCTCTGCCCATACCAGACCCATGCCCGGTTGAGCCTCAGACTCAAGAGCCGACTGCAGCCACCACCAGTACTACTCCAGCTACTGCAGAGCCTTCTCCAGTTGTTGAGATTGAGTCAACACCATCCTCCAATACACCCACACCAGCATCGTCCATTATGCAGGTTGATTCTCTTATCTCTACTATTGCTTTTCAGGCACTGGTGCATAGGGTAGCCACAGTGGAGTTCAGGTTGCAGAACTTAGCGGACCAGATAAAACCATGGGTTCATCAAATAGTCTAGGACTCAAAGGAGAGGGCAAAGGCATTCACCCGTGATTTGATAGATAATAGAGTTAGAGCAATGGATGCTCGAGTAGATGCCCTTGAGGAGAGAGTCCAGAGAAAGCTTGAGAGGGCTCAGCCTATTGATATGAGCGCAGTGATAGAGAAGTTGGCCAAGTTCAAGACTGACTTTTCGAAGATGCTAGCAGCCTCGATTGCATATTCTTTAAATGCTTTTTGAATTATTTGAAAATTTGGTACCCTCAAAATTTTTGAGATTGTTGTTTATTAGTGTGATCATGCATATTGATTATCTAACAATGTTTGTGTTGATAGTGTGAAGGCAAGTTGATGCTTGAAGCATGACCTGTGAGTCTATACTTGATTGTGTGTATGATTTCATGTGTGTTGTGAGCTTATTTTGCCGCATTCATGTATTATGTATGGACTTAGAGCTTGCCTTATCACTATAAGATTAGATTGGTGGTGTGATTGATTTGGAAAGGATCTTAAGTCATTGTTCTTTTAGAAATCCCACTTTGACCTAAATGACCTAACAAATGTGTTAGTTGACCGCTTGTTCCAATTGTTTGAGCCTCCCATGTACTCATTCTTTCTTGACACCTAACTAGCATAGCCTTGTTTTATGAAATACCTTGATATTGGCCTTGGTCTATCCTTGAACATGTGAACCTTGATTGAGGCTAAAAACCTAAGTTGAGGGTGGCTACAAATAGTGGCCCTGGTTTAAGGAATAAACATTGTGTGCTTTACCTCAGGCTAAAAGCCTAAGTTGAGGATGGTGTTAATTGTGGTAATGTAATGAAAATAAGATGGTTGGTTGGGAAAGAAAGAAAGAAATGAAAAGTGATGAGTCGGGTGATGAAAAGAAAAGAAATGTGCCTTGGATTGAATAAAATAGCAAAAATGAATTCAAAAATAAGGCACAGCTGAAAAGAGAAAGAAAGCACCTGGGGGAAAGCTTGAAATAGGAGAATAAGGGTGGACTCAATGAAAATGGTCGAGTTATGAAGGTAAAGGTGTTGATAAACATGGTTGATGGATAGCTTTTAGTCACTACTTACATAAAATGTCATATCAAAGCCCCATGAGCCTATGTTACAAACCATTAAGTCCTAAAGTAATCCAAATCCACTTTGTCACCAATCTGAAAGTTGAGTATAGAGGCAAGCCTATGGTGTTAGTTATTTTGCATGAATTTCATTTGTGAGAATGAGAATGATTGCATAGTCCCTGAATTTTGAATGCTTTTTGAGTGAGTAAGAGGGACTTCTTTTCTATGAGGGCATTTGCACTATATTATTGGCAGATGACTAAACTAGTTATTGTGAATAGTTGATACTCCTTTTCTTGTTATAGTTGGATTGCCAGATACATCTTTCTGTTTTGGTTTGCTTAGTAGCTTTGCAATCTAGTTTTGAAAGTGAGAATTGGGTACCTAGATTGGAGTTAAATGAGGTATATGCCATTAGAATAGCTACTATATGTTTCTCATTGTCTGCTTAGATTGAGTCATTGATTGAGGACAAGCAACAGTTCTAAGTTGAGAGTGTTGATGTGTTGTCAACATACAACACATTTGGTGCCTAAAATAAGAGATTTTGTAAGTTCTTAATGCAACTTCTTATGGTTTTATGTATTTTTAGGTTGTTATTGCAGAAAAGGTAGGTTGGCATGATTTTAGGAGAAAAATTGCAGATTTTGCTAAAGTGTAGGACATATAAGTCTTCCTACAATCATAGCCCAAGGTATGAGTCATACGGTGATCTTGTAGCAAGAAACAGTGAGCAATAATCAAAACTTTTCTAAGTAGAGGTCATCCCTATGAGGTCACTCTATGAGTCGTAGGTTTCACTATGACTCATATAGGTGGGTTCATAGCAAGAAACAGAGAGCCAAAACTTTGGACCAAGAACTGAAGGTCTAGACTACAAGAGGAGCATACGAGTTGTAGCCTAAGAAATGACTCATACCAGTGGATCGTAACAATCAATTCCGAAATGCAAAGTGCTTGATACGAGACCTCAATTACGACTCGTAGGTCATACAAAGAGTCGTACCTGTATGACGTACTTGCAGCCAACTGTCTTTTCTGTTTAATTTTTAGGCTTAAATTGTAAATACTATAAATACTTAATGATATGGTTCTTTTAGGGAGATCCCAGATTTGAAACTTGTAGAGAACACTTTGAATATTCTCTCTAGAATACTTTTAGGGTTTAGTGTAGATTTCAATTTTTAATTGGAAAACCCACTTTTGTGGATTACACGAATCGCATTGTACTCATTCTCCATCTGTCAAAGCTTATGGTTTGAAACTTGTGGTGTTCTTGTTCTTCATTAGCTTGGGTAAATTCTTAATTATGTCATTTATTTGCATTATTGTTGATTTTTTCTTAGTCATAAGTAGCTAAGGACCCATAATATGGGGTTGTGGAAACCATGGGTAGTTGATTTGAAATAACCTAGACTTTTTTGCATTTCTATGATTGGGATTTTGCATGTATTATCTATTTCGCTTCATTTTGATTGATGTTTGGTGGTGGCCAACACCAAACCTCATCTATTATCATGATCCCGACTAAGGTAGTGACGAATAGAAAAAGCAAAGTAAATAATAGGATTCAATTGATTTGTTCTTGTCTAATCATCTAAATCTGACCAAGGGGAGCTTGACTGGGACAATAGGTAATGGTTAATTGGCACACCGTGTTTGCCGACCAAGTGCGATGGTGAAAATTCGACCTTTACCTTCACGAGAGGGCTTGAAGACCCTAAGTTATTGTCCTTCATGTGAATTCCTAATAAGAGCTATGTTGTCTAGTGCAATTGAGTCAACGAACCACGGGGAACACAATTCCCAAGTTGTCACTAAATTTGATGTCTCCTCGCGTAGTTAGCATAGTGTTTACTTTTATTTTTGTTCTTAAATCACAAAACCCCCTGTTTAGAGATTTTAGTTATCAATGCTTGAAATGATTGATAGTGGGTCTCTATAGTCAAGCCCCGTATTCCTTGTGGATTTGACCCTAACCTTCTATTAGATTAAGTACTGACAGGGATCACTTTCTTATTAGAGCATGAACATCATCATTTAGCAGATTAGCCTCTATGAAAATAGATATATGAGTTACAAATACGGAGGTCTAAGATATGGTGACCTCCATGAACGTGGTCAAAGCTTCGCGAATATGAAGTATTAAAGTTACCAGTATCAGGGCAGTTTCATAAATGCACCATTTCGATCCCAAATTAGATTATACACGTACTCTCAGCTTATCATTCGTCAACATTCATAGCTGGAAATGTTGTTCACACAATTTTGAGAGGAAAACACACCTTAGCTTAGATTTTGAGTTTTGGATGAGGATTTAGAGCAAGTTTTATACAATTACTTGAGTGGATTGAAGACTGTGACTCTTAGTGTATAAATTTTTCACTCACAATTTCTTTCCATGCTTTTAGTTTCATAAATTGTAGATTTAATGAGTTACAGATATGAATTTATTTATGGGTATTAAACAAATCTCTTGCTTTTATGCTTAGTTTATTACATTTTTGCAAATCAAGTGGGTTTTCTCCCTAAATTGCTTTGACTGAGTTCAATTGATTTATGGGTTCATGCTTACCTTCATGTTTAACATATAATTTGAGGTCACGAACTTGAATCTAGCTTAGATCTTCAATTATTTCATGAAAATGTGTAGTTGACATGGAGGGTTTGCATGATGATCATGGGTTTTTATGTTGAATGCCTTAATTGGATTCAACAGCTAAGGTATTATGAGGATTGCTTATGTGTTGCTCAACCTAAGTGTGTCTTTGAGTGATTTGTGCATACGGTCATAACAAGTTCATATGAAACAGCGTCGTGCTCATATCAGAGATGTTGGTGACAAGAAACCTAGCTTATCCATAGAGTTTATAGAATGTTATGTGATGGGTTGATTGAGTTTTGATTGAATCCTATATTTGCTATCCTTTCTCCCTTGCTTGATAATTCCTTTCCCCCTTTCCCTTAGTTATAGTTTGTAGCTTAGTCTCTCCCCATCATTCTTAGTTGTTGTGTTTGCTTGTCAAATTGAAACTATGTCTTATAGTCCTTTATTAGTTTAATAACCCTTACATTTTTTCCCTGTGGGATTCAACTTCGACTCTTATTGGGTTAATATGCTGATAAAGGTTGTCCCTATTTCCAAAAGTGAAGTAGGTTTGAAAGTCATCACTATGCACTTTCAAAAACCCACCGGAATCTCATCTGGTCTGATCGCCCTCCCTCTCTTCATCCTACTAATACCACGTCTAACCTTCTCAGCTTTTTTCTAATAAAATATTAGTATAGTGGATGCCCATTTTATTGCATAAAATCAGTCTACATAAAAGACACCTGATAGTCCCAAGGCAGGCCACAACCTGGTGATATTATATGACCCTAAATTAAAGGGTTTTCGAATCCCAATCAGCACTATTTCATTTACCCTTTACTCTTCCAAACAAAGCTCTCTGAAGCTTCCACTTTCATCTTTCTTCTTCTTTTTCTGTGGAATACGCAGAGAGAGTAGTACTAGATTCATAGCGACAGAGAGATCTGAGCCCAGAGCTCCGACCATGGTAAGCTTGCTCATCTTCCCTTCCCGTTGTCCTATTGTACTGAAATCTCTGTTTTCGCTCTTACAAGGATACCTGCATTGCCGCTGAGAAATGGCATTCCAGTTAGTCGCACCAATGTAAGTCTCTCTATTACTCCATTTCCTTCCTTTAGTTCCCATTTTAATCATGTATTCCTCCCACAGCCTGACGAAGAAACAATTAATGACGCACCATGCTAAGTCTCGGACTGAACGCTTGCTACGCTTGTCAGATCTAGTTCTCTCCTTTATTGTTATGTCGACCTTCTATTGTATGTATAGCCAGCTAAGAAAGCAGCTTTTACTTCCAAATGCATGTGTGTGAATTTGTAGATACTGTAGTTGTGTACCTATATCGATAATTTTGTTCCTATACATGCACTTGCTGGTTTGGTAGAATAGCTTCGGTTCTAACTCTCAACGATGGAACTTAAAATTTATCCATGCTTAGAATCTTTCTTTCTTTGCTTGGTAGTTGTAGAAAACTGTTGTATTTTTGCTTCCATCCCCTATTTATTGCCTTATTTACTATGAAGTCTGCAAGTTGGTTTGCCTCTCTAAACACATATTGTACCTCAATTGTAGCCTATATCATTAATTGTTGAATGTCTTCCACTCTTTCTACATATTCCCAAGGAACTTTCCATTCCACACCTAGCATCATTTTTAAGAGCTAAAGAATCAGTATATAACTGTTTTCTTTATAGACCTCTGCTAGTACATCAGCATAATGCCTTCCAGATTGCCATAGATTCGGGCTCCATATAGGTTGCTATCCTCATGTAACCTAACTCATCATATATTAGATTCCCTTCCACACTCCTAAAGTAGAATCCATATACACGCTCTCCTAGGTTTCCCTTTGCATGCCCCATCAGTATTGCAGTCAGTCCACCCATTATCTAGCGACTTTCTATTAAATTTGAGATAATACAGCCTAGGCTTACAGCATGCCAAACTGTCAAACATCCCCTCCCATCTGTCAGGAAGATTTCTAATCCAGGGTAAGTTAGTTTTAACAAAATGATGAATATTCCTATGATATTGATAAATCATCTAGTCATAAGTATACTCCTTTCCATGTCTATTAGCATTCCTTTTCTTCCATTACTCGCAAATATTATGGACAGAATGTTCTACATGACCCTTTTTAGATTACTGTTAGCCTGGAACTCCCACCACGTATGAATCATTTGCTGCAAATTTAGCCCATCTACATCGGTACCTGCATAAGAAGCAAACTACTTCCATAGCTTTTGGGCTATGGAGGTTGTTAGAAATAAATGTGACATGGTCTCCATTTCTCCTTCGTCACAACAACAACACTTGGACACCACCTGAATATGCATCTTTTTTAAATTATCATCAATTGCTATACTTTTTTTCCACACCGTCCATAAAAAGAAAGCAATTTTAAATGGAATCCCCTTTGGCCAAATATTCTGCATCCATTGTTGTTGTTGCTTCTTCCTCCTGAGAATCTTGAAGGCAGATTTTACTGTGAAGGATCCCCTAGATTCTCCCACCCACCAAGCCTTATGAGAAACTTCCTCTTCATATGTAGGATTAGCATTATCCACAATATGCTCCACTATTTCATCGGATGTCACTTCCTTCAATTTGGTTGTACCCCACACACCATTAATGATGAAATCCTTGACTTTCATATCTTCATCCATGACAGGTTTATCCTCAATGTAGTATAATGCCCCTATTTTTGTCCAGTTGTCAAACCAAAAGCTAAAATTACTAGCTTTAATTTGCCACCAAATATCATGCTTCACCTTTTCTCTTACTTGAATCATTTTTCTCCAAATTTGAGATGTTCCACTATTTGAAACGATAATAGGGTGTATCTTTTTATAATATTTGTTCCACAAATAATTAGCCCACAAGGATGAATTAGACACCCTGAATTTCCACCATAGCTTAGCAAAAAGGGCTCTATTTACATCATGGAGAGACCTAAATCCTAACCCTCGTTGATCAATAAGATAACACAAGTCATTCCAGGCCACCCAATGTATACCCTTAACTCCACTAGAACCACTCCAGAAAAATTTCGCAAATAGTTGATGAATCTTCTCAATCACCCTTTTGGGGAAATTTAAGACTGAGAGTAAATATATAGGTATAGACTGAAGCATATGATTCATCGACACTTGCTTTCTCCCAAATCACATAAACTTATTTTGATATTAGAAAACTCTTCTATATATTTTTCTCACCAAATCTTCATAATAACAGGATACTCCTTTTCCATAGAAAACTAGGCAACTAAGATAAATAAGAAAAAATTACCTTGCCTGATATTAGGGAGTCTTCTAAGTCTAGTAGCCACCACTAGAGGAGCATTATCTTGCAGATAGAAGGAACTTTTCCTCTGTTGACCTTTTGGCCTGAAATGTCTTTATAATCTCTCAACATCTTCATCATTTTAATAACATGACCTCTTTCGCCTAAGCAAAAAAGTATAGTATCATTAGCATATGCAAGATGATTAATCTTAGGACTCTACTTTGGAAAACCATAGCCCCTAAACTCATCATCCTCATTCAGTTTGTTAAGTCCTCTAGACAATACTTCTGTTGCAATGATAAACAAAGTAGGTGATAATGGATCACCCAGTTTAAGACCCCTTATAGAGTGGAAACTCATTGGCCCTACCATTGACAATCACAGAGTACCAGTAATTAAAAACTAACCTCCACATATATCTATTATCACCTTAGAAAAGCCAAATCTTCTTAATACTCTGGTAAGAAACACCCAAGAAACCCTATCATATGCCTTTTTTATATCTAATTTTACCACCACATTCACATTTTTATTCCTTCTATTGATATCCCTAATAATTTCTTGTGCAAGCAACACATTATCCCCAATGTTCCTCCCTTTTACAAAACCTAATTAGATTTGTGAAATGATCTTTGGAAGGATTTTAACTATCCTTCCATGAAGCACCCTAGAAATCACCTTATTAGCAAAGGAACTCAGACTGATGGGTTTGAGATCAGAAAATTTCTTAACCAGTTCTTTCTTAGGCAGTAAAACTAAATTTGTATGAGTAGTAAATTTAGTTAACTCATGCCCACAAAAGAATGATTTCACCATCTTAGTCACATCATCACCTATGATATCCCAACAACACTGAAAAAAGGAACCAGTAAATCCATCAGGCTCGCAGGTACTAGACCCATTCATTTCAAAAATTACTTATTTGACCTCTTCATTTCCATGTACCTAGCCCATTTTTTCATTTTCAACCTCTGTAATTAAGGCTAGAATGTTGTCCAGCAATGAATTATCACCATAGTCATTAATAGCCTCAAAATATTTTTTGAAAAAGACATAGCAGCACACCAAATTTGCTCCTCATTTATCAGGGTTTCCCCTTCCTCATTAATATTTTATCAATGCATAACTTTCTCTTTGTTCCTCTTAAATATGAGTGAAAAAAATTGGTATTCTTATCCCCATCATCCAGCTACCTTATGTCAGCCTTTTGTTTCCAAAATTCTTCTTCTACCTTTAAGAATTTCCTGAGTTCTGCTTCCACTTGCTTTAACTCTTACTGATTTTCCTTAGAAGGTTGGATATCTATTTGATTTTCTTTTGCTCTTAATCACATCCTCTATCATGGCAAGTTGATGAAAAATATTTTCATATGTTTCCTTACTCCATACAGACACAGCTTTTCATACTTTCTTCAACTTGGCTTGAAACTCCATAAATGGACTCCCAATGGAATCTACCCTCTAATTCTATCTCATAATTTCTTTAAAATATTTGTGACCTATCCAGAAATTGAGGAATCTGAATGGTTTAATGGGTATCACTTGCTTCGTGTTACAAACCATATGCAAAAGAGTATGATCTGATCCTCTCTTATTAAGTGCTACACTTTAGAAGAGGGAAACATCTCTACAAAATAATAGTAGACAAGAACCCTGTCTAATATTTTAAAAATACACTCTTCCACAATTCTACCATTCCACAACGTATATTTGCTATCAAAAGATCTGATCTCTGACAAGCTGCAACTGTTGATAAAACATGCAAAATCTTTAGCTTCATTTTGTTCAAATGCCAGCACTCCAAATTTTTCTTCCTCATTTAATAACACATTAAAATTCCCCCCAATGACCCAAGGACATTTGCAACTGTCGACCATGCTTTCCAAGTCTTCCCAGAGTTCTAACCTCTCTACTACATTACATCTAGCATACATAGCTGAGATCAAAAAATTCTTATTATTGGATTTGAACTTCAATTTAACTTGCTAGATAGTACCAAGCACTATCACCCCATCCCATTCCTCTCTCCAGAAAAATCAGATTTTTTCAGAAAAATTCAACTCTGCATTGCTGAATCCCAACTTAATTTTGTACGCCTCGATTTTTGACAGGTCCTAAAAAGATTTCAAAAATGCTATGAAAGAGTGATCACGTCTCTTATCTAGATCCATTAACCTCTCAAAAGAATTTTGAGTATTAATTGATGTAATATTCCAAAATAATATTTTTCAATCATTGATCACTACATGATTTGTCTCTACTACTCCTTGTCTGAACCTACAATGGAATTGTTGGTTTACCCTTCTTTGTACCAGCTTTGAGTGAGTTGGTATGCCTTGACAATAAATCACCACCTCTACTAATCTTGTCTATAGTAATATCAACATCATGCTCTTCTTCCATCTTCTCCTTTTATCGCACTTCCTCTTCATTCTTTTCTATTAACTCGATCCCTTTATTTTCACCCTTGTCACCACTAGACACCTTTAGTACTTTCTGATTTTTATCACTAGTACCATGTGATCTTTCTCCAAAAATGTCTGCAATCACCTTTCTGACTTCCTTGTCCCCCTTTGGTCTAGCAGATTGACTTTTTCCTTCGACACTGTTATCCCTCTGAATATTTCTATTTTCTTCTGGACTTTTCTCATTGTTGTTATCACTCTTCAAACCTGATTTTTCACCATTCATTGCCTGCACCTTTTGCGCCACTTTTTTGCCTTTGTTGTTACTTATTTTTCCACCAGGCGTGACCTCTAGTTTTCCATTATCAACATGTGGGTTTTCTTCTTTTTGGTTGTCATCAGCCTCCTGGTTATCATTTTTTTAATGAATCAAAATCATTAGTATTAATAATGCCTCTTCTGTTTCATATCTGTTTAGGTTAAACTTTCATAGCCCTTCTCCCCTTTATAAACTTTGATTCGCTGAATTCTCGATTTGCATTGCCTTTATTCTCAGATATGCCACCTCCCTTTTGACCATCATCTTCCTAATCCCCAAAATTTTCTTTACTTTGTTCCTTCTCCTTTTTTTTAATGAAATAGTTCAGGATGTAGTATGTAACATTGATTTTCATCATGCCTCTGAATCATACATATACTATAATATTTTGGGACATAGTCGTATTTAATTGTGATCCACCTCACTACCACTTCACCCTTTGTCCTTCTAAATCTAATTTTTATTCTTTTCGGGAACTCCTTCAATAGGTCCACCTCAACTTTCATCCTGGCGCAACTCGGCCTTGTTTAATTTGTCATAGCCATATCAACTAGTAAAGGCTTACCAACCACCCTTGCTAATGAAAAGATTGCTTCTGTGCTAAAAGAATTAGGCCGCGGGGATGGAAATGAGATTTATACTACAGTTGTAGTTGTTTCTTCTTCTGAATTGAACATAGGGTCCCACTTGAACATCCACATCGAATAAGACATATTTTTCTAAGTGATATAGAAAGAAGGCTTAGACAAAAAGTGCACATAATCCTCTATTAATAAGGCCCTTATCAAAATATGCCCATTGCATAAAAGACTTATCTTGCATTCTCCCTTCAATTCGCACTGTTTTGGTATTAATCTCCGTAAATCTTCAATTTCTTTGCATACATACAAGAACTTACCAACAACAGTATACTCCAAATTTTCATTAATAATCATCTGATCCTCTTCAGTCTGATCCCATATCACTTGAGGTTTACCATGTAAGTATGTGATTGGTTTCATTAGGATTGGTTTAAAACTTTCCTTAAGTTGTTTCAATACAGCAGCATATGAAATCAATTGACTAATTGGTCCCCCTCCCAACAAGGGCTAACCATTGGCCTGATCGACCATGGGCGCTGGCTGGAAAAATGTAGGTGTTGATGGTACACAAGGTTTAGTGTTTTTTGTCACCAAATAAGAATACTTGAGTTTTACCTAAAAAAATTATATTGTACCATTTGTTACCTTTCTTTAAAAAAAAGAAAAATTTCTTCTTAGCTTTGAAAAGCTTGCAATGACCAAAATCTTAATGACTATCGGAATGTGCCAACTCACCCAGCTCAATATTATTATTTCTTTTTTCGTTTAAGAGTGTATGAAAGTAAGCTTTCTATCTTATCTTAATGGAAGTCTCATCCGTCAACACCTCACTCTCCTCATCTTTGATGCACTTCACTTCGTCCAAGTCACGAGCTGTCCTCTCTCTCTCTCTCTTGTGAGCCTATACAATCTTTTGTCCCCGTCTTTATCACATAGCTCCATGTACAAGCGCTCAAAGGTTGTTGTCTTAGCACTTGTCACCATCTTCTTCACTTCTATCTTCGTCATCTTATAGGTATCCTTAATCGTTTGCTTTTCATCGTCATCCCTACACTCCAAGTACTTTGTATAAGTAATCTTCTTAGCTATCACCTTGCCTTTAACTACTCCATTCCACCACCAATCATCTTGACATCCACTAAATGTCCTTCTCGAAATCCCTAGTACTTGGTAGTTACTTTTCTAATATAGCCAGCAATAGTGTCCCACATGGTGTTCACATCTCCGCTACTACTCCATGCCCCTAAACTACTCAACTTTTCTACCATCTCCACTAAAAGGGTAGGAGTCAGGCCTCCCCTCTAATCCTCGATTGGGAATAACTAACCTTCTTTCTCTTTTCCCTCTTAATCTCTAATCCATCACTGGAAGCCTATATTAAGTGTCAATATTTTCACTCAAAATAATCTATTCCTACAAAGGCTTCTATCATCCTTCTAGAGGACTAAGTAATCAATGTGAGTCCTAGCTACCATACTACAGAAGGTAATCAAGTGATTTTCCCTTTTCGAGAAACATGGGTTAGCAATAACCAACTCAAAGGCTTTGGAAAAATTCAAGAGAGACGTTCTAGACGTTCCACCTTCATTCCTCTCTCCAAAATGAAAGCATCCATGAACATCAACAAACACACTAGAAGTTGTATCAATATGCCCAATAAGATCTCCCCCAATGAGATTGTTTCTATGTCTAGTATATCTCTCACAAACTCATCCAAATCTTCCCAAAAGATCTTTTTGACTTCCTCATCTAGTTGTACTTGAGGTGCATAGACACTAATTATATTCACGACATGACTACGAACCACAAGTTTAATAAACGTTATCTTATCACTAATCCTCCTGACTTTAACCATGTATTTCCTAAGGTCCTCATCTACTATGATATCTACTCTATTTCTATCTCCTAAAATCACTTGAGTACCATAATTAAAACTCATCTATATCTTGAGCTTTGTTACACACCCATGTGATCTCCTGAACACACACAATATGAATTTTTGTCTCCTCTTAAGACTCTTCACTAGCTCTATGGACTTCCCCATAAGTTATCCTATGTTTTATGTCCCTACTATTAACTTAAGTAACCATGTTTCCCTCATACCATTACTACCTTTTTCCTTTGACCCTAACCGATGACAAGACCCTAGTCCACCATCAGATCCCAATGCCACTAAACTAAGAACTATTAACTCACTAAATAATAGAAGATTAAGAAGATACACTCTCTCGAAATCAATAACCCAATGATACTGAATAATAAAATATAAAGTACAACTTATAATAATCAAACAACTAGATACAAAAATTAAGATGAATAAACTAGATACAAATGAATAAATGAGATGCAAATGAATAAACGAGATAGTAAACTATGGAAATATATGGTAAAAGACAACAAAATATAATATGTAAGCTCGCAAGATATAAAAATAAATGATAAATACATAAACATAGGGTAAAACGAAACATAACAAACTAGAAACCACAACACAATATGTAAAAGGAAAGAAATAAAAGGTAAGTACAAGGGTACAATTGATTAAAAAATAGTAATAGAAAGAAATAAAAGGTAAGTACAAGGGTACAATTGATTAAAAAATATAAATAGAAAGAGATTTACCATATATCACCTAGAATTCTGGCCAAAAAATTTGTAGATGTCACAAAAAAATTACACCAGAATCAATTACTCATCGAAATTTCTCATTAGAAATTCAAACAGGACACTGTTAATCTTGTCAAATCAACGAGTGGAATATATATTCTTGTTCTTGGTAAAATAAAATTGAAATGACCATGAAAATAACTCCAGAAACCCCAAGAGAAACTAAAAGGGTCGCCAAAAATTAATCTGGTAAAAATCAGGAGGCAGAAAGTCCTTAATAAGCGACCATCGATCTTAACAAGCGAGATCAGAGATCTATTTCCAGATCTCTGATAGTCGATCTTAATAAACGAGTCTGGAAGTCGTGAGAAAGAAAAAGTTGTCTAAGGAAGAAAGTCGTCGGAATCTTAACTATAACTTTGCTGATAGAGAAGCAGAGTCGAAATAAGCAAAAAGTCGCAGGAGTCTTTCTAAGAAGTTACCAAAGATTGGGATCAAAGAGGTATTTCTAGCAAGATGCTGACCGTCAATCTTAATAAGCAATTATGAAGTCGTGAGAAAGAAAAAAGTCGTCTAAGGCAGAAACCTTGATGTGTTGTCAAAATACAGCACTTTTGATACTTAAAACATGGAATTTTCTGTGTTCTCAATACGATGTTAGTAGATTTGATGTGTTCTAAATTTTTGGAATAAGTGTGCAGAAATTGCTAAAGCATAGGGTTCACAAGACCTTTTATGAGCCAAAGATATGGTTTTGTATATAATTTTTGTGAAGGGTGATTTTCTAAAAATAAGTCTATGAACATGCAAATGAGCTATAGATGATTTTACGAGTCGTAGACTTGGTGTTGTACCCTAAGGATCAAAAAGTGGGGAGTTGCTGAAAAGTCATCAGACAAAACCCCCTACAGGTCATAGAACGTTATATGTGCTATAGAAGGGTGTCATAGAAGTTAGCCCCACATTTGAAGCCCGATTACAGGTTGTAAAATATTATATCGCCCGTAGAAGTTGTCATAAACCCTGCTGACCCAGTTCTCCTAATCCATTTTGATTTTCTATTTTAAAAACTATAAATAGGTTTGTTATGTTATTTTTCATAAGGAACGTGACAGAACAGTAGAAAACAATAGAGAACTTGAGAGAAACACTTTTTAACATTATTTTGCCTTTTAATTTCAATCTATTGATTCTTGGTGAAGAGTTTGGATTCCTTGTGCTTAATTCTCTTGTGTAAGTGCTCAATTATGTTATTCAAATTCATAATTCTTGCATCTACACTGATCATGAAAAGCTAAATCTATAACTAGGGTTGTGGAAACTGATGATATTCACGCTCCAATAAGAAAGTGATCGTTGTTAGCAATTAATCTAACCAAAGGTTAGGATCGAATCCACAGGGAATATGGGGCTTGACTACAAAAATCCACTACTGATCAATTCAAGCATAAATAACTAAAATCTCGTTATGGGGGGGGTTGTGATTTTAAAAGCAAAGTAAAATAAACACTAAACTAAGATGCGAGGAAACACTCAATTTTGAGGACAACTTGGGAATTGTGTTCAACATAGTTCGTTGACTCGATTACCCTAGATAACATAACTACAATTGGAAATTCGAATGCAGGATGGTAACTTATGTTCTTCCAGCCCTCCTGTGAAGGTGAAGGCCAAATTTAACCATGGAGCTTGGTCTCTCACCATGGCGTGCCAACTAACCGTTACCAATTGTCCCAATCAACCTACTAGATGAGAACACATCAATCGAATCCTGTCATCTACTTCCCTTTCCCTATTCATCACTACCTTGGACGGGCTAGTGATAGTAGACGGGGTTGGTGTTAGCCAACACCAAACGACAATCATAATGAAGGAAAATAGATAATATATGCAAACCCAATCATAGAAATGCAATAAACCTAGGTTATTTCAAATCATCTACCCATGATTCCCACAACCCCAAGTTGTGGGTGCTTACCTTCTCATGGCTAAGGCAAGACAAGAAAAAATGCAAATAAATAGCACAGTTGAAGTTTTATCAAAAACAATGAAGATTATAGACACCATAAGTTGCATACTCAAAAGCTTGATTGATCAACAATGAGTACAAAGCAAGATTTGCAATCTCCAAAATGAGTTTTCCAAGAGGAAATAATAAACTAATATAAACCCTAAAATATTCTTGAGAGAATATTCAAAGGCAAGTTCTATCTTCTAAAATCTGGAGTCTCCTCCTAAAAATTGAACTAAAATGTATTTATAGTGTTTAGAAATAAATCCTAAAATTAAGACAGAAAAGACAGTTGGTAGTTGGTACACCTTGCAGGTATGAGTCGTAGGGTATCCTACGAGTTGTAGTCGGGGTCTCTTATTAGGCTCTTGGCATCTTGGACTAAACTAGTAGGACCCACAAGTACGAGTCGTTGCTTGAACTATAACTCGTATGTTCCTCTTGTAGTCTTAGCCTTCAGTTTTTTGGTCCAAAATTTTGGCTCTCTGATTCCTGTTACGAGTCCACCTATATGAGTCGTAGTGAGACATATGACTCGTAGGATGGCTACGTAGGGATTACCTCCACATTTAGCAGATTTCTAAATTTTAGTCTTTGTTTCTTAGAATGACACACCGTACAACTCGTAAGCTTGAGCTATGACTCATGTGTGAGCTCGTATGTCATATGATTCACTAAAATCTAAAACTTTTCTTCAAAAATCATGTCAACCTAACTTTTATGCAAAAACAACACAAAACACATAAATACCATAAAAAGTCGCATTAAATACTCACAAAATCCCTTGTTCTGGCATTAACAACAACAACAACAACATACCCAGTAAAATCCCACAAGTGGGGTCTGGGGAGGGTAAACTGTACGCAGACCTTACCGCTACCTCAAAAGAAGTAGAGAGGTTGTTTCCTAAAACCCTCTGGCATTAAATGTGTTGTATTTTGGTAGCACATCAACACTCTCAACTTAGAATTGTTGCTTGTCCTCAAGTGACGATTAAATTTAAGTAGACAATGAGAAATACATAGCAGCTACACTAATGGCATGTATAATAACTCTTTTGATTCAGGTACCCAACTACCATTTGCAAAACAAGATTGCAAGGTTATTAAGAAAAACTAGAACATAATAAGATACCTGACAATCCAGCTATAACAAGCTACTGAGCATCAATCGTCAACAATTGTTGGTATAGTCATATGCTACTCAGCGGAAGTGACTGGAAAGAAATCCCTCATGCTCACTATAAAAGCATTTAGAATTCAGGGACTGAGGAAGCATTCTCACTCTCACAATTGAAATTCCTGCATACTGATTAACACCATAGGCTTGCCTATATACTTATCTTCAAGTTTGGTGATAAAGTGGATTAGGATCACTTTAGAACTTATAGGCTTGTAACATAGATTCAAGGGACTTTGGTATGGTATTTTAGGCAAGTAGTAACTAAAAGCTATCCTTGAACCATGTTTACCAACACTTTTCCCTTTCATAACCCAACCTTTTTCAATAATCCACCCTCATTCTCCTATTTTTAAACTTTTCTCGAGTCTTTTTGTACTATTTTCAGCTATGCCTTATTTCTGAACTCAATTCTTGCTACTTTTCCTCAATTCAAGGCACTTTTCTTTTTCTTTTTCTTCACTCGGCTCATGCTTTATCATTTCTTTCTTTATTTCCCAAGTAACAACCTCATTGTTATTACTTTACCACAATAAGGGTCACCCTCAACTTAGGATTTTAGCCTGAGGTGAAATACACAATATATATTCATCACACCAGGGCATAACTTGTAGCCACCCTCAACTTTGGCTTTTAGCTTCAATAAAGGTTCACATGTCCAAGGATACAACAGGGTCAATATCAAGTTATTTTATCAATAAAGGTTAAGCTAGCAAGGTATCAAGAAAGAATGAGTACATGAGAAGCTCAGAAATTTAGAACAAGGGATTCTATCACTTATTTAGTGGGTCATTTAGGCTAAAAGTGGGTTCACTCAAAGAACAAAGGCCTAAGCTCCTTTCCATATCAACCAAATCACCAAACCAATCTTAGAGTACTAAGGCAAATTCTGAGTGCATACAAAATGCATGAATGCAGCAAAATAAACTCACAACACACATGGCATTGCATCCACAATTAATTATAGACTCATGTGTCATGCTTTCAACCTCAACTGACCTTCACAATATCAAAACAAACATTGTCAAGATACTTAAAAAATATATGGATGCATCAACAACCACAATCTAAAAAATTGTGAGGGTACCCATTTTTGTCATCAAAACTTTAAAACGGTATATGTCAACAGATAACACTACTATGAATTTACACATTATCTATACTACCTAAACATGTCAGTTCAACAAAAAATTAAATATCCACAAGGAAAAAGAATCACGGCCGCTGAATTAGCCTATTTCTTGCGTGTACCAATCGAAGTATTTTGAGAATTTGAGAATCAGAACGTTGCTTATTCCCCAGATACCGTCATTGCTTCTTCTCCCGGAAAAGAAGTTCACGACCCAAGTCAACCAACTTTGCTTAAGTGCTTCTCTTTGGTTTTTCTTCTAGTTACGCTTCTTGCTCTTCCAATTCAGAAAGACTTGTTGGAAATGTGCTTGGTTGTTGATGGCAAAAAGAGAGATTTTAGACTTTGTAATCGATCAAAAAAATCTTGGGATAACAAAAATAGGGAAAGTTATGGACTTGAGGCTACTCAGACTTCACCTTAATCCATAGCTTTCCACACCCCACAAAAATAGGATACTTTGTCCTCAAAGTAAAAAATAGGTACTAAGACGAAAATAATAAAAACATAGACTTAGATATATATACATTAAAACCAGCATTTAAAAACCAATATCCAAAACTAAAATAAAGACATTATCCAACATAAAACATTTAAAAACCAACATCAATATAATATTGTCTAACAAGAGAACAAAATATCCATAAATAAAAGTAAGAACTGGGATCAAAAAGGGCCAAACATCATGGTGCATCAAGCACCGGTCTCTGGCTGGTCTATGGGGTCTTGGGGCACCAACTCCTCCCTAGTTATCCTTGAACTACCCTCTCCATATGGGGTATGTTGCACCCAATCTCTATGAATAGCCGCCAACAATAGCGAATCCTGCACCACCTTCTCGGGTATGGGATCCTCTAGTCTGGGCCTCTTCTGAGTCGGCTCTGGATCATCATCATGCTTGAGGGGCCTCTTCCTACAGACGTCTGGAAGATCGAGTAGCCACTCGAATGCCTCATTGTCCGTCGGTACCACCTTCAGGATAGCAACAGGAGCTGCCAACATCTGCAATTATTCAGCATTAAACTTGGCCAACTTCTCGGTCACAACACTCGTGTCAGCAGGCCGATCTCGCCTCGAAGGCATCTACTCGGGCATCCACCGCTCTAACTCACTTATCTACCAGATCACAGGCGAATGCCTTCATCCTCTCCTCTGAGTCCCGTACGGTCTGATCAACCCATGGTCAGACCCATGCTGATAAAGCCTGAAGCCTGGACTCTGTCGTAGCCACCCTATGTAAGACTGCCTGAAAAACAACAACAAAAATAATAGAATCGACCTGTAAAGAATCTATCGCTAGTGTCGGAGTACTAGAGGATGGTGTGGACTCAATCTCCATAGTTGGAGTAGGCTTTGTATCAACTGAAGTAGTCTGGTAGCAGTTGGAGCTGCATTCTGAGTCAGAGGCTCTATTGGGAATGGATCTGAAATAGGAGGAGCTGCTCGTGGTAAGGACACCGAGTTCTCGTCAGCCTTTATCAGGTTGGGATCCATTGCGTGTGTAGCCTCTATGCGCTGGTCACGGTGGGGGTCAATAGGAACACCTGCTGCACTGCACAATCGATAAATCAAAATAGAAAATGGCAGTGAGGTGTTCGTCCAGATGGCTGCCTCATGGATCTACTCCGAGATGATCCGGGCCCAGTCTATCTCATAACCAGCTAAGATCCTGGCTAATAATACAGCCCGCTCCAAAGTGATCACATTATTCGTGAAAGTGGGCTGGATACGCCAACGGATAATCGACCACAAAACTTGGCCCGAAAAGAGAAGTGGGACTTCACTATAGGATCAGCGTGGTTTGCAACCCACGTTGGCTCAAAGCCCTCATCACAAATCTGGCCCGCAATATATCATAGAAGCTCTGTCCTGGCCCCGATGTCCTTTCTAGTCATTGCTCTCCTCATTTTGTTAATTCGCCTATCATATTCTACAGTAGACTGAGGCACTCTATAACTGAGTCCAAAATGGATTAGTCGAATAGTCTCCTCTAAAATAGGAACTCTCCTACGTCGGATTGGTACCACCCAAAACCTCGACTGCTCCATTGCCTTTTTGTTCTTTGGTAGCCCCCAGCGGAGTATAGCAAGATATGTTGCATTGAACTCACAGACTACAAAGGGGGCGTACTTGCCTAGTTGTTGTGTGGTCCATTATAGCCCATGTTTATCTAGCTCTGCATCCAACCCAGGCACTTTATCTAACCTCGAGTCATTCAGTATTGATTTTTCGTGAAATTGCCGCACCGGTTTGCCCTGTACCTTGGATTCTAAACCCTTATCATATATCTCCTTCATCCCTGGGACACACCATCTACGGTCGGAAAGGGGTTGAGACTGTACTTCTTCCTACTGGGAAGTGCTCTCAGACTTCTTTTCTGACTCACAATGTGAGGGGGTCATCTGTGGAAGGTTGTTATCCGACCCATCCCTATTTCCGTGTTGTTCCTCCTCTTAAGACTGGGAGGAACTACTAACTTCCATAGGAGTCTGTGCTGCAAGTGCCCGAGTCTGGGGTCTATTGGCTTCAGGATCTATACTGACTCTGTGGACTTCTATAAAGCCCTCTAAATGCTCAGTCTCGAAGGGGTCATCAAACAACCTCCATTAGAAAGTTTGAATTGCATGTTTGTCCTTTGGAGGCATTTTATCTGCAAACCAACCAAATAGCCACATAAAAGTTTCAAGATGTTTGATCCAAAAAAATCACAACACAAAGAACAAGAAACGCAAACATGAAAGCATAGAAACAAAACTAAAATAGAAGAAAGATCACTGGAACAATTGCAGGTTTGCAGGTACGAGTATAGTTACGACTCGTAGGATGGCCTATGAGCCATACACTGGCCTCGTAGTAATAAAATGACTTACAAAAATGCAATCTGACCTCAGATATGAGAGGCAATTACAACTCATAGGGGAAGCTATGAGTCGTAGTCTGGCCTCGTATAAAATTTCAGAGACATTTTAAAGAACTGAGTTAGGTTTACGAAAGCCTCCCTACGAGTCATATGTGGGTCTCGTATAGGAAATATATAGAAATCACAAGTGACTAATGTTTTCTACGAGGGACCCTTATGACTCGTGGGGAACCTACAAGTCGTAGGAGTGCCTCATAGCAGGAAATAGAAGGCACCTGTGGTGCCTATCATTTTCCTACAACAAGCATAAACCAAACATACCATTCAAAATACTTTGGCACATAAGAGCATTACAAAATATTTGGCACCTGAGCAATCCCATAATGACAACAGAAAGTAAAAACCACCATTATCCCTAAGAATCGAGATCATTTAACCAGTACATCGAGAACATTGAAAACAAAATACTTTCCAATTTCATGCTTGATATTAACAAGACATTATATCTAGTCCATTCAGACCATTTCAATCTAGTACACCAAGTTAAAACCTATGAAACACACCCACACTAACCAAACTCCAGTTTCGAAAATAATTCGATTAATGCTTAGGCAACACATAGGCACCACACTCAATGGATTAAGCATTTACACACTCACAACCATCTACTCAAGAATTTCAAACAAGGTTCAATTCATCACAACATAGGCAGACCAACCCTAGGTTTTGAAGGTTATATCAAATTATCATCAAATGTACTTGAAAATTCATAGTTAAACATATACACATTCATCTATAGCATAACTCACCACCAAAGTGAATTAAGATTAACCAAGAAACTTACCCAATGGAAGAAGAATTGAACCAATGTACTGTAGATGGAAAAATAATTCAAAAAACTAGGAAATAGTGTCCTTGCCAGAATCTTGGCCGAAAAAATACGTGGGTGGCCGGGTATTTTATCGGAAAAATGATTTGGATGATAATTAAGGGTTTTCCATCGCTTTAGGGATTGGAAAATAGATTTTGGGGGTCAAATTTTATTTTGACCCCTTTTTAAATGAAACCGGGTCAGATTTTTTAAACTGCAGATTGTGTCTACGAGACCTCGACTACGAGTCATAGAGTGTCCTATGACTCATAGATTCTATTCTCGTAGTAGACCCAACACTTGCAAAAATTCAGGGATCATATCTGGGCACTACGAACCCCTCTTACAACTCGTAGAAGACTATGAATCATAAGGTTGGCTCGTAGTGTATGTGTCAACTTCTTATACTCACTGATTCCCTCAACGAGGCATTACTATGAGTCATAGTGGTGACTATGACTCGTAGGCCTGCTCGTAAAGGCTGCACCAAGTGCCATTTTCTCACTTTTTCAACTCTTTGATTTCCACCTGCAAACCAAGTCTTAAAACACGACAACTTTCAAACTATTACAACTGCATCAATGTCTTTCAACTAAAAACACACTCACACCTTCCACCTAAGAATCTCAATCAACCAAAAACACTTAAAACAAACTAACAATTATCAACAATGCTTGGGTTGCCTCTTAAGAAGCGCCTTGTTTAATGTCATGGCTTGACTTTGTCATTGTTTCTCATCAACTATCATCAAGGGTCCATACCTCACTCTTGAAATCGTCCGAGTGCTTCATGGATTGGCGAATATCAAACACGAACTCTGCATCATTGACCCTAAACCATAGTTGACCTGAATCCACATCCACTAGAGCTCTCCCAGTAGCAGGAAATGGTCTTCCCAAGATGATGGGCACCTCAAAATCAACCTCGCAATCAAGGATCACAAATTCCGTGGGAAAGATGAATTTATCAACTTTAACAAGCGCATCCAAAAGGATTCCCTTTGCCTTTTTAATGGTTAGATCTGCCATAAGCAACCTCATCCTTATCAGGGTGGGAGTGCCAAGGACAAAATTTTTTAATACAACAAAAGGCATTAGATTGATGCTCACTCCTAAGTCACACAATTCTCTTGCTAACTCAACATCACCAATGGTGCAAGCGATGGTGAATGCACCAAGGTCCTCTCATTTTTACACAAGGCATTTGGTTATAAACGTACTACATTGTTGGAGTTCTTGTGAGAACTCTTGGCTCAAAGTGAATTTCTTAGTCACCAAATCCTTCATCTACTTGGCATACCCGGGCATTTTCTCCAAGGCCTCTAAAAGGGGAATGTTGATGGAGAGTTGGTTCAACATCGAGAAAAAGTGTTTGAATATACTCTCTTCTTCCTCTTTCTTAAGTCTTTGAGGGAAAGGTGGAGGTGATTTGGGAATTGAATTTCATTTCTCATGCTCCCTTGCCTTTTCTTGTTGCACCCCAACAACCTTCGGATCTTCTCCCTCAACCACGACTTCACCACTAAGACCCTTCTCATCAACTTCATCCACAATTACCGACATAGGGGGATCTACAGTGCTCTTGCCACTCTGGGTCATGACCGTCATGCAATGCCCTTTATTTTTAGGATTTTGAACCATATTGCTTGGTAATGTGCCCTTTTGGTGTTGGTTCAACTGTAAAGAAACTTGTTGAAATTGTTGTTCAAGTTGCTTAATCGCCACCGAACGAGACTCTATTTTTTGGCTAATACTTGAAATATTTGCTTTCTTTCCCTTTAAAGTCTCATCTTGGTGGTCAACTTGCTTCAATAACTTTTCTAACATCTCTTTAATCATGGGGTTACTTGACCCGGCATCACGGTTGTGAGGTGGCACATAAGGACTATTCATGTCCCTCTCTTCTTCCCCATTCGGCATCACGCACTCTCTCTCTCTCTCATAGTATCCACCCTGGTTGTCTCTATACACCCCATCACGATTGAAGTTCAGACCTTGATTTTCGGACCCTTGCCTCTTGGGGATTGTTCTGGAAACCCGCCGCTTGGTTGCTTACAAAACATGCATTTTCATCAAAGAAGAGATCATCATAGATGGGAGCCTTAGAAGGTTTGTGGGTGACTGCATTGACACTTTCTTGGTTTTGCTTTAAAACAAAGTCCATACTTGTGCAAAGTTGAGCAAGTTGTTCCATGATATCTTCGTTTACTTTTGCTTGCTCATTGTTGGTGTTGACCGCACAAGAAGGTTTCATCGCACCCTGCTATCGTTGACCCCATGCTCTATTTGTTTTGACCACTTGCTCCATCCTTGCGGCTATCAATGCAAAAGATTGGTCAAGGAACATGCCTCCCATGATTGTGTTGGTGCAAGCTTAACTATTCTCATCAAGTGCCCGATAGAAAATCTCAACCAAGGCATCATCAACAATATTGTGATCGGGGGCCATCCTCAAGCATTTAGTAAACCTCTCATATATTGTGCTAATAGAGTCACCCGGCAATTGCTCAAAGTTGTTGATTTGGTCCTTGAGCTTCAACTTCTTATATATTGGAAAATAACTTTCAAGGAATACTCTCTGAAGCTCAGCCCAACTTGTAATAGTACTCAGAGAAAGCTCGGACAACCATACAGCTGCATTGCTAGCTAATGACAGTGGAAACACTCTTAAACCAACAGCATCAAGAGAAAGGTTTTGTGTCCCCATGACACTCTTACAAACAAACACCACATTTTTGAGATAACGATGGGGATCCTCTGAAGATAGCCCTATGAATAGTCTGCAGTTTTGGAGCATTTGGAGCAATCCACTCGATACAATGAACTTAGAATTTGTCGGTAAAGGAGGCAGTACTATGGCACCGATAGCATCCATAGCCATGGGGTTCGATTGATATTGATTCAATCCATAAGCATTTTCATTGAAGTCCCTAAGTTATGGCTTGTTACCCCTTGGTTGTAGATTCCCCTCTCTTCCTATATCCTCATTCGTATTCATATCCTTCTCAACCTCGATATCCTCATTTACTTGAGCCATTCTTCTTGGTAGTCGATGGATCTCCAAATTGAGTGGAGCTAAGGGATTGCCTTAGCTCCTTGTGTTTGGCATACAACCTAGTATACCCTGCAAATAAAATCAAACAACAAAAACAAAAACAAAGGTAAAATACAAGAGATTCTAGAAATCAATGCTAGAACTAACTAATAGTGAATTCAAGTCAAAACCGAGCTGTATTGCCCGCAACGGCGCCATAATTTTTTATGATGTTCACGCTCCAATAAGAAAGCGGTCATTGTTAGTAATTAACCTAACCGAAGGTTAGGGTCGAATCCACAGGGAATACGGGGCTTGACTCCAAGAATCCACTACTAATCATTTCAAGCATAAATAACTAAAATCTCAAAATGGGGGTTTTTTGTGATTTTAAAAACAAAGTAAAATAAACACTAAATTAAGACGCAAAGAACCACTCAATTTCGGGGACAACTTTGGAATTGTGTTCACCATAGTTCGTTGACTCGATTATCCTAGGTAACATAACTACAATTGGAAATTCGCATGCAGGACGGTAACTTATGTTCTTCCAGCACTCTTGTGAAGGTGAAGGTCAAATTTCACCATGGCGCTTGGTCAACCACCATGGCATGCCAACTAGCCATTACTAATTGTCCTTGTCAATCTCCCCTTAGTTAGGCTTAGTTGATTAGATGAGAATACATCAGTCGAATCTTGTCAGCTACTTCCCTTTTCCTATTCGTCACTACCTTCATCGGGCAAGTGATAGTAGGCACGGTTTGGTATTGGCTACTGCCAAATGACAATCATAATGAAGGGAAATAGATAATACATGCAACCCCCAATAATAGAAATGCAATAAACCTAGGTTATTTAAATCAACTACCCATGATTCCAACAACCCCAAGTTGTGGGTGCTTAGATACTCATGGCGAAGGTAAGACAAGCAAAAATGCAAATAAATGACATAGTTGAGAGTTTTACCAAAAACCGATGAAGATTGTAGACACCACAAGTTGCAAACCCAAAAGCTTGATTGATCAACAATGAGTACAAAGCAAGATTTGCAACCCCCAAAATGGATTTTCTAAGAGAAAATAATAAACTAATCTAAAACCCTAAAATATTCTTGAGAGAATATTCAAAGGGAAGTTCTATCATCTAAAATCTGGAGTCTCCTCCTAAAAACCAAACTAAAATATATTTATAGTGTTTACAAATAAACCCTAAAAATAACACAGAAAAGATAGCTAGCAGCTAGAACGCCTTGCAGGTATGACTTGTAGGATGTCCTACGAGTCGTAATCGGGGTCTCGTATCAGGCTGTTGGCATCTTGGACAAAATTGGTACGACCCACAGATACGAGTTGTTGCTTGAACTATGACTCATATGTTTCTCTCGTAGTTTTGGCCTTCAGTTTTTTTTTTGTCCAACATTTAGGCTCTCTGATTCCTGCTAAGAGTCCACCTATATGAGTCACAGTGAGACTTATGACTCGTAGGATGGCTTCATAGGTGTGACCTCCACATTTAGCAGATTTCTAATTTTTGGTCTCTGTTTCTTGCTATGACACACCCTACGACTCGTAGCTTGGCTACGACTCATAGGTGAGCTCTCCTATGGTTCAGCCAAATCTGCAACTTTTCTTCAAAAATCATGCAAACCTAACTCTTTTGCAAAAACAACACAAACACGTATGAACCATAAAAAATCGCATCAAGAACTCACAAAATTCCTTATTTTATGCATAAAATGTGTTATATTTTGACAGTACAGTAGAAACCACAAAGAACTAACAAAGTAAAATCGGATAATTTGTAATTCTTGAAAAGGGTGCATGCATGTATTAATTAATTATATTTGATTTGAATGCTTTTTAGTGGTTGCCAATGTTAGAACTCGCCTAGTCTTACTGACTGGATCAAGGTTGTAATAAATAGAAAAAGAGATTAGTTAATAGGATTTGATTAATGTTTCTCGTCTAATCAATCAAACTGGGCCAAGGGGAGGTTGTACTAGAACAATAGGTAAAGGTTAGTAATGTCACACTATAGAGATGGACCAAATCACGTAGTGAAATTCACCTCTCATATGGGCCAAAGAGTTTGGTGAACTTAACTTACTGTTCTGCATGCTATACGCTGGAAAAGAATTTGACTATCTGGTAATACTGAGTTAGGGAATCATAGGGACCACATTACCCTAGTTGTTCTTCATACTGATTTAACACTTAACTTAGTTTAGAATTACTCTTTATAGTTATTAAGAACCCCCTCCCCCTCCCCTTGGGGAGATAAGTAGGTTAATCAACTCGAATTATCTTGAATTTTTCTAAGTCTACCTTATTCCCTATGGAATCTACTCGGTTAGGTTATACATCTTGACAACGACCAGTTTGTCCTCAAAAAGGAGGTGTAGTTTGGGTGACATCAACATTTTGGCACCATTACCGGGGAATACGATGAGACTGATTTAATTCAAGTAGTTTAGGAATTAATCCTTATTTTCCTCATTTTATTTTTTTTGTTGTTTTTGTTCTATTTCGGGGTACAGGTGTAGTGTATGCCCAATACACAAAGTCAAGGCATTTCCTTGACTCTGTTTGACCTAAAGATCCAGAGAAGACTAAGAAGGATGGACCAAGATAGTGTAAACAATACGACGAATTCAACTCTGAAGCTAAATGAGAATGAGAATGTGAATAATCACAACCCACCTCCTCTTGAGGACATTGATCCACAGCCACAGAACTTTAATGTCGAAGATTATCAGTGGAACCAAAATCATCTGAACCCTATGGCTATGGATATTACTAGAGCCATTGTGTTACCGCCACCACTGACACAAAGTTTGTAGTTTTGAGTAGATTAATTCAGATGTTGCAGAATCGTGGATTGTTTATGGGCCTACCATCAGAGGATTCGCATAGTCGTCTAAACAACGTTGTGTTTGTCTATAAGAATATAATGGGAACACAAAATTTGTCCATGAATGTTGTGGGACTTAATGTCTTCCCATTATCCCTGATAGGAAATGCAGCGCTATGGCCATCCGAGCTCATATAAAGTTCAATCACCAATTGGCTGAGTTGCAAAAGGCCTTTTTGGAGAGGTATTCCCGAGATTGAAGAAGCTCAAGTTGAAAAATCAAATCAACAACTTTGAGAAACTTCTTGGTGACTCAATCAATACAACATGAGAGTGTTTCACAAAATGCCTAAGGAGTGTCCCTGACTACAAAATTATTGATGATACCTTGGTGGAGATCTTCTACCGTGCCCTGGACGAAAATAGTCAAGCTTGTGCTGATACCATCATGGGGGGCATGTTTTTGGATCAATCATTTGCAAGGATTGCTGAAAAGCTAGAAAAGGTGGTCAAGATGAATCGTGCATGGGGCATAGAGATAGGTCATCTATCAAAAGTTCATGCACTGTCAGTATTGGTTCGGAGCAAACTCAAACAAATAAGAAGATAATATAAGAGCTTGTCCGAATTCTTACCAATATGGAGGTGATGATGAAGAAAAATCAGGAATAAGTCAATACAGTGGTTCATTAGCCTCTGCGAGTACCCATGTACAAGGATCCCTACTATAAGGAAGACACTCACTTCATTATTGATCAGACAGGGGGTTTCCGAACCAGCGCCCAAGGGTCCAATTAGGATTTTTGGCGCCAAGGTCAAGGAAAACAAGGTCAAAACTATAATAGAGATAGTGCATTCAGAGAGAATCATGGAGACTACTATGACAGGAATAGGGTCCAAGATAGAGATGCAGAGTGGGGTCGCAGAGATGGCTACAGAAATGGTCCTTATGTGCTACCACAGAATCATGATAACAGTGCTAGTAGTTGTAGTGTTGAAGAGATTTTTGACTATCTGTTGAATAATGTTGAGATACAAGATAAGACGTTGAGGGGGATAAAATCTGACATCTCCAGCATAAATCAAAAAAATGAAGTCTCTTTCTATTGTTATCAAACAGCTTGAGGTCAAGAAAACTGATTCCAGAGATGATAGTATCAAGGATGGGTGAGTGATGTTATAGAGGCACCATAGAAGTTGAAGCCCATTCCTAGAACTCCTCTTCCCTTCCCTCAAAGAATCAAAAAGAAGGAGGAGGAGGTAAAGTTCAAGAACTTTCTCTCCATAATGAAACAACTCTCTATCAACATCCTTCTCGTTGAAGCATTGGATAAGATGCTAGGGTATGCAAAATTTATGATAGAATTAGTTACAAAGAAGTGAACTATGAGTCAGGAGCTCTCCCATGAGCTTCAACATTGCAGTACAATTGCTACAAGGTCCTTCATACAAAGCGACAAATTCCTGGCACTTTTACCATACCCTGCACTATCGGAGATGTAGAGTTCACAAGGGCATTATACAATCCTGGTGCCAACATAACTCTAATGTCCTTTGTGGTCTTAAAGAAACTAGGATTGGTAGCCCCTACTCCAACAAGCATGCGATTGTTGGTGGTTGACCACACGGGTGAAGAAGCATGTGGGGATATTCTATGATGTACTTGTCAAAGTTGAAAAATTCATATTTTCCACAGACTTTGTGATCCTAGATTGCGAAGTCGACTTCGAAGTCCCAACAATCTTAGGAAGGTCATTCCTATCCATTGGTGAGCACTCGTGGATAAGGAAGTTGACCAACTCAGTCTTAGATTGAATGACAAAGAAGTTATCTTCAATATCTGTCAGTCAATGAAGAGGCCAGATGACCTGAAAAAGGATGTTTGGGCACTTGGTGAAGTCTGAGTAACCAAGTTGTCAAAGTCGTGCCGCGAGAATAAATCAGGCACTGCTTGGGAGTCAACCCAAGGTAAATACTAGTGCTTAGGCGCCGAGGTATGTTCTTTTTGACCCGCTTTTTGCATTTTTCATGTGCATTGAGGATAACGCATCTCTTTTTTCGATGGGGTGTGGATAGTTATAGGCCTCAGTGAAGTCTGAGTAGCCTTGGCCTATAACTATCTAAAATTTTGAATCCTAGAGGTATTTTTGCATGTTTTTTTTTCTCATGGATATTTAATTTCTATTGAACCAACATGTTTTCGGATGTGTAGGTAGCATTAGTAGCATATAGTACTAATATCTATGGCATATGTATTTTTATGCTTTTTTGTGAAAAATGGCACCCACCAAAACTTTTGTTAGTTTGTCTAGATAATAACCATGCATGTTTGATTGATGAAAGTGCTTGTTCTGATAAGTGAGGATTACATTGAGATGAAAAGCATGACCTGAAATTCTTTGTTGATAGTATAGTCAGTGTCATGTGAATGTGATCTTGTTTTGCTAAATCCATATATCATGTTACAATTCAAAACTTGCTCTTTACTCTGACTTAGATTGTAGGTTAGTTGGTTGAAAAAAGATCTTAGGTCGTTGTTCATAATCGTCCACTTAGCCTAAATGATCAATCAAATATGTGAAATATCCCTCGATCCTAAAGTTTGAGCCTTACATGTACCTTTTATTTGTAAAAACCTAAGTTTACCTAGCCTTATTATGTGTAAAATCCTGAATTTGGTCTTGGTCCTTCCTTGAACATTGTGCACCTTGACGGAGGCAAAAAGCTTAAGTTAAGGGCGGCTACCAAAAGTGGCCCTGGTTCCGAGGTTGGATATTGTGCACCTCGACTCAAGCCAAAAGCATAAGTTGAGGATGGCCGGTGTAAGGTAAACACAAAATGAGGGAGGAAATTAGTGATACATGAAGAAGGAGATAAAAATGTGTGTTGGATGCAAGAAAAATGAGTGATACCTAAGCAATGAGCTAAAAAGAAAAATGATGTGAAAATACAATGCGAAAAGCTAAAAAATGAGAATAACACACCCAAAAGAGCTTGAAATAGGAAAAGGGGAGAATAAGATGAAAAATAACAGTGTTGATAGGGAAAGAGTGTAAGAAAATGCAGTGTCAAAGAGGGGCTTTAGTCACTATATTCCCAAAACGTCTTACCAAAGCCTCTTGAGCATACATTACAAGCCAATAATGTCCTAAAGTGATCCTAGTCCAAGTAGTCAAAGGTCATAGTTATGAGTATAGGGGCAAGCATATGATATTGAGCATGCTATTTGAATATCACGTGAGAGAGTGAGTTTTTGCATAGTCCTAAGCATTAAATCTGAAAATATCATTATGAGAGAGATATAAGACTTCTTTTTGTGAGGGCACTATTGCACTGTTGACATTAAATAACTCAAATATTATGGCTTGTTGATAATTACCTTCCTTATCATAGTTGCACTGTAACATATGTTGATCTGTATCTATTTGCTGGTTAGTTATCTAAATATGTTTAAAGTGGTGTGGGTGTCTGTGCTTGAGTTTGATGTGATGTATGCCATTAGACTGAGATCTGTGTGTCGTTGTGCTACTTATATAGATTGAGTCCATCGCTTGAGGACAAACAATAATTTTAAATTGAGGGTGTTGATGTGTTGTTAATATATAACACTTTTTATGCTTAAAACTTGAAATTTTATGTGTGCTCAATGTAATGTTAGTAGATTTGATGTGTTTTTATGTTTGTTTTGCATGATTATAATATTGGCACAACTTTTGGTCTAAGTGTGCAGAAATTGTTGAAGTAGAGGGTTCACGAGACCATTTATGGACCGAAGAGACTTGTACAAGTCGTAGATATGGTTTCGTATACAATTCCAGTGAAGGGCAATTTTCTGAAGATAAGTCTACGAATATGCAGACGAACCATAGATAATTTTTACGAGTCATAGACTTGGTGTCATATCCTGAGGATAAGAAAGTGGAGAATTGATGAAAAGTCATCAGACGACACCCCTCTATAGGCCATAGAACTTTTATACAGGTTGTAGAAGGGTGTCGTAGAAGTCAGCTCCAGATTTGAACAAGCAATCCACGAAAGCCTGATTATTCGGCCCGTAGAAGCTTTTGTAGAGCCTACCAATCCAGTTATCCTAATTCATTTTGATTTTGTATTTTAAAGACTATAAATAGGTTGTTTAGGTTATTTTTCATAAGGAACATGACAGAACAGTAGAGAACAATAGAAAGCTTGAGAGAAACACTTGTAAACTTTATTTTGTCTTTTAATTTCAATCTTGTGATTCTTGGTGAAGAGTTTAGATTCCTTGTGCTTAATTCTCTTGTGTAAGTGCTCAATTATGTTATTCAAATTCATAAGTCTTGCATCTACACTGATCATGAGTAGTCAAATCCACAACTAGGGTTGTGGGAACCATGATGAACTAATAAAGTAAAACCGAATAAATTCATAATTATTGAAAGTGTACATGCATGTATTAATTAATTCTCTTCAATTTGGATGCTTTTTAACGGTGCCCAACATTAGAACTCGCCTAGTGTTACTTATTGGGTCAAGGTAGTAATGAATAGGAAAATAGATTAATTAACAGGATTCAATTGATGTTTCTCGTCTAGTCAACTGAGCTGGACCAAGGGGAGATTGTACTGGAACAATAGGTAAGGGTTAGTAATGTCAGACTGTGGGGATGGACCAAATCACGTAGTAAAATTCGCCTCTTGCTTGGGCCAAAGGGTTTGGTTAACTTAACTTACCATTCTGCATACTTTACACTGTAAAAGAATTTGATTATTTAGTAATACTGAGTTAGGGAATCATGGGGAACCAATACTTAGTTACTCTTCATACTAATTTAACACTTGTCTTAGTTTAGAATTACTCTTCATAGTTATTACAACCCACCCACCCCTTTTTATGGAGATAAGCAGACTAATCAACCCAAATTGTCTTGAATTCTTCTAAGTCTACCACATCCCTGTGGGATCGACTCTAATCTCGATTAGGTTATATATCTTGACAACGGCCATTTTAGCCTCAAAAAATAAGTGTAACTTAGGCAATATCAAAAAGTTCGTCGGAGAAAATATATAATGAAGATTTTGTACGTTATTTGAATCAATGAAATCCTTTTAGGATTGAAAATTTAAATTTTTGAAAAACAAAAAGGGACACAGGAGGAGAGATAAGCAGGAAGTTGAAAATGGAGAGAGAGAATATGGAATAATGAAAAAAAAAATGTATGCAAATTTCTTAGTCATTTTAGTTTTTAAAAAAATATGTCAATTAGTGGAGAAAATAAATGAATTAAATTAGGATACCATTAATTTATCATTATATTATAATATAACTATATTTAATAACATTTTTAAAATATAGTTATTTCAATAAATAAATTGAAAAGTTTAACTAGTTAATTATATTGGGTCGGGGAGTTGTCCGGGCTTTGTATCTAGTGTAATTCTAACATTTTTATTGGGCCGATGTCTAACCAGTAGACAAATATACCAAAGATGCGTCAATTGTCAAAACAGAACATTAAAATTAGTGGGGCCAATTTCGATATGAGAAACTTACTAAATGACTATAGTTTAGGGGTTAGTTTTGTTCAATAGCTATAATTATAATAATTATCATATATGATTATAATTTAGGTGGTAATCTAACTATATTTATCGTATAAAAGGTAAATTTTTTTATTTTAATATATGTTTTTACACAACAATTTTACTACTCTAAATAAAATATTTTTCTATTTTTAAATAGTAATCCCTTAAATTATGTGCATTAAAGTTGCAGATTTTTATTTATTAAACTACTATTTAAAAATATTATAAAAAAGTTGAGATTACAATTTACTCAGTTCTTCAATTTTCTCCATTGTTCTTCGTCAGAAATAATACAACTATTTACAAATTGATATAAGTATTTAACAAATGGAAAAACCAAAAAAAATACACCAAACACTAATAATATAAATATGATTATTATACCTTATGAATACAACCTCAATGTGTATACATATATTAATTGAATACAATGAACACAACTATTATTACAGTATGTATACAATAAATAATTAGTTGCTTCACTCAATTGTATTCATATATCAAAAATATTCACACACACACACACACACACCCCACACACACACACACACACACACACATATATATATATATTCACTAATCGATAATTCAAAATTATTGCTGATATTTGAATATAAGTGTACCACACAATTATGACTATGGTTTGATATAACACATTAAAGCATTCAAAAATTCGACTATATCAAAAAATAATTGGAGAAAGCAAACACAAAAATATATCGTTTTCTCTGGTTCTTGCAGGATTGTTACTGAAAACAATATTATTAATTTTTCTCTCTTTTAAAAAATTTTGAATGTTTTTTTTTTCTCTTAATAAATTTAGTCTGTTACTCCTAATGCACTTATATAAATACAACTTTAAAAAGGTGATCAAATATTGATATGTATTTACAGTAATTTAAAAGCAAAACATGCAATTGATAGTAATCTATAAATAAATTGAAAAAAATTCATTGATTTAGGGTTATGAGAGAGAGACTATAAAAGGAAGAGTAGAGAAAAAAAAGAATTATTTATTACTCCATTAATTAACATATCTTATATGTAACTGAAAATTTATTATTTAATATAAAGTACATTCATATAAGATAAATATTTTAAATTATAATTAAATACTCTAAATAAATATCATTATTTGCTATACCATGTAGTTTTTTTTTGGTCAATGTGTATGTGCCACTACTACTTCTGCGAATTGCAATGCCCAAGTCGGTCTTTTTTTTTATTTTCTAAGATTTCATTTTTCAATTTCTTTTTTCTAATGACGTTGATTCTTTCACTCCCTCCGTTAATTTTTAGTTATCAAATCTTGACTTGGCATATCTATTAAGGAAATACTAATTGATATTATAAAATTATCATTTTATCTCTGTTAATTGATAGGGTCTATTCACTATATTTTTAAAGTTATTAACTCAATAACAATAAATTGAAAGTATATTGAAGGTATAATAAAAAGTTGTCTTACCTTAATTTACTAAATGAAAAATAATAAAAATTAAATTAAAAAAAATTTGACAAATGAAGAGATAAAGTACTATTTCTCTTCTTTGTGAACTTTTCCACCCACAATCAAGCGCAATCTCCTTCAAAGAGTTTGGGGAAAACAAGAAAGTCTGCTTCAAAAGGCTTTGAAAATGTCAGATAAAAAGAAATATTGTATAAATATGACATGTGTATACATTTTACATCCAATCATTGGTGATGTATATACTCTTCCTCTTCATTTATCTGTACCCGTATCAAACCAAAATAATTTTTGCACTAATTAAACACCCCAAGGTTTTGATTAATTCCAATTTTAATCTGGTCTACAGTAATAGAACAATGCTATTAATGGAAAGTTGGGATCTCAAATACAGCACACATATTTTCATTAATTTGGTGAACGACCTATGCATGGTCTATTTGTACGTTTTTACTGTATATAATGATTTTTTTTGGTATAGGAGAAATTCTTTGTAAATTAAGAGCAATTAACATACAACATTTTAAAATTTTTCAATAACCTAAAAATTATCATGCACTGAATTAGATATAGTCGTCGACGTAGTGAAAAAATACGGAAGAAGTTTCAATCGTCAAAAGAGAAACCTTAAGGATGAGACTATTCAGTAGTGGGTCCTTCATATTAATGCAAATACTTTTCAACTAAACCTTTTAAACACGACTCTTTCTCTATCCGAATGGGAATGATCTCCTTTTATTTTATTTTATTAAAAAATAATTTTTTTATTTGTCATATTTTAGTTTCAATATTTCAGATGGCATGTTAAAAATTATAAAATTAAAATATATTTTGATATATTTAACATAGCTTTAATTTAAAATTATAAAATTAATTTTTATTTTATTTTCTTAAATTTCATACTATGAAAAATCAAATTACATCATGATGGGAGTATTCTATAGCGACTCCGCAGCAAATGTTACGCTGTCTTAGACTTGTGCTTGAAATTTGCAAGTTTCACAAGTCTTCCATATTCAATTGACATTTCCTTTCTAGCTACCTTATCCCATTCTTCTTACACGCCCCTATTTAAATATATGGTCCAATTTCTTTTCATGACCATACTAACAATTGCACCATTATAAAGGGAGAAAACCATTTTTAGCACTATAATCGATGGCTAAAGAGCGGTCGATGGAGGGAACCCCCACTTGGGCGGTTGCCGTCGTTTGCTTCATCTTGCTGGCTATTTCCATTTTTATTGAACAAATTATTCATCACCTTGGAGAGGTACCATCTACTCCTAACAACTTTGCTTTCTTTTTGGGGTGTTCACTTCTACTTTATTAAAATTAAAAGTAATAACTTGTTGATATGCAGTGGTTATTGGAAAAGCACAAAAAGACACTACACGAAGCACTTGAGAAGATCAAAGCAGGTAATTAGAAATACAGTAGTTGTATGATATATAGTTTCAGATCATACTAATATTGTATACATGTGGAACAGAACTTATGCTGTTGGGATTCATATCACTGCTGTTGACAGTGGTGCAAGATCCAGTTTCTAACTTATGCGTGCCCAAAACTGTTGGTTACTCGTGGCATCCTTGTAAGGCACAGGAAGACGACAAGCCTAAGTATGATGACCCTTGTCTAGAAAAGGTACATATGTACCTATACACTATTAAATATGCTTTCTTCCTATCAACTTCTTTATTTCTAACGGTTATTTCACAACAAGGAAAAAAGGGTTGATATATTTTGTTTCGGGGAGGAGAGTGGGACATTGAATGTGTGAAACATATATAACATATAAAAAGAAAATAATATGATAACAAATAAAACCAATGCCATATAAATCTTTTTTTACCTTTTAGTTTCTTTATACATTAGTATCATTTCTTATTTCTAAACATTTTATCATATACCTAATTAAAAAAAATTTTTTTAACATTAATAATAATAAATTTATTTTATTTAAAGTCCAGCACGGAACTACTAACGCACCAGATCCCATCAGGAGAGTAGTAGTAGGTTGGGTGACCCCTAGGAAGCCTTAGTGTTGTATCCCTCCTTTTAAGGTGAAGAGTTAGCTTAGTGGTTGAGGAGTTGTAGAATTCTTCCTTGACATCAAGAGTTCGAATCCAGTTAAGGCTCTTCAATATGGGATCGAATCCCAGTAGCCACAAATATTTGGATGAGAGTCTTCCGGAAACAACTTCTCTATCTCTACGAGATAGTGGTAAAGTCTGCATACATTTTACTCTCCCCAAGCAAAAGTCATACCAAGTCTAACTTTAATTTTAACTCATACCAAGTTAAAGTCAAGATCAAAGTCATGAAAGAAAACAATAGAATAAAATTTAGTCAAAAACTTGTTGAAAATATTTAAACTTTATATAAAACATAAAATCAATATTATATAAAACTTATCATATGAAATAGTCAAATTAATCGCATAATCTCCCATATAAGGTTTTGCAATCTTCACAATTAAAAACATTTGTCCGCAAACTTTAGATGGAGGAAAATTTTGTCTTATTTAACATGGTTCAAGAGCACAATTAGACTACTTTATTTGGGAGCAATCTCTGAAATGGTAATTTTTTTAAAAAATCTATTTTGGTGGTAACTACTAAAAAAGTTGGATTTCGCGGAGAAAATATTTTTATTACTACACAACTAGATTCGCTGTTAAACCTGACAAATTTTTATTAGCTATGAGTAAAATAATGACGAGCCAACGGCAAACTTCATAGCTAAAGGCAATGTTTTTTAGCAATGAAATTACAAGAGGTCATTTTTTAGCCAATAAAGTAACGACTGAGACCATTTTAGCCTAAAATGAACAGAGGGTAAAACTAATTCATCTTGAATAGCGCAGGGATATGTTTGATCCTTTTTCCTTTTTATAAATAATATCGCTTTTGTCTGAATTTGTGTGACATAGCAATTTTCAATATTCAAACTTTTAGATTTTGACTATGATGAATTTGAACATGATAATTTTATATTTTTATAAATCATATTTTTTTTATCTCAAATTAATTGAATTTTTGAGATTTTTTAAATGTTCTAAATAGTTGAATTGCTCAAAGTTCAAGACGAGTGTTTGAAACTTTTTTCATATTTGTCCTTTCATTTGTTAAAGTTTTATATTTTTTAGGAGACAAATAACACTACATATTTATGACTATACAAAGGGTAATAGTGAAAAGTATGGTTAAAATTTTGTCTTAGAATGTTTTTCTTAATATGTGTCCATTGGCTCACAAATTCAATTAAGGGAAAAGGGTCAAAATCACCCCTAAACTATGCGAAATAGATCACTTATATCCTCCGTTACATTTTGGGATCACAAATACCCCTGTCGTTATTCCAAGGGACCACAAGTGTCCTTACACCGTTATCCTTGTCACATGGCAGTCCACGTAGATATCCACGTGGCAATAAAATGGTCAAAATTACCCTCGAGCTATTTGAAATAGCTCAAATATATCCTTCGACTATTTTTAGATCAAAACTACCCTTGTCATCTATGTTTTGGATCACAAATGCTCTTATTTTATAAATAGAATAGAGAAAAAAGAAATATATATA
>JAABOM020060602.1:0-46496 GCA_011800125.2 Solanum clarkiae
CACATGAATCCTATTAACACAAAGGAATCACACAAGAGATAGCAACTCCCGGACCTATCAAATCACCCTACTCAAAATATCGATCACAACATTGGCCTTACTTAATGTCAACTAAGTCAAAATAGAGGCAATAGAAGATAACCTATTCACAACATCCGGTAATAGCCCATTAAGCCTCAGAAGCTCCTAACACCTAAGGTTGTCAAGGTCTAGTCTAATAGCTAATCACCTTCGTCTTACTAGGGTCCACCTTAATGCCATCACCCAGCACTGCAGACCTAGGAAGGCAAACTCTTACAATCAAAATTCCCACTTCTCCTATCTAGCCTCTAACTTTCTTCCTTAAACTTTGTAGTACTACCCTTAAATGAATCACATGCACTACCTCATTAGGGAACAAAACCATCATATCATCACCAAAACCACCATGATCCTATTGGACTAGGGACTGATAATCTTGTTTATGAGACTCATAGGCATAACCGGTATACTGGTCAACCTAAAAGACACTACCCCAACTACAAAATATCAGAAAGGGACATTCAAGGCCTTATCTATCACCAACAACAATTCTATGATGAAAACAACTTAGGTTCAACACCTCCAATTCTCACAAGATGATAAAATGCAATCCCTTAGAGACTACTTGTACCTTAATACATGAAATGGACCTACCTCCCTTGCTATAATTTAACAACCTCCCACTCAAAGACGGGCTTATTAGGGATTCAAGATCTAACTTTACGGGTCCTACCATCCACGAGGAAATAACATGCAAGCAGTCATTCTATCCCTAGTATGACATCAAAATCCAGCACGACAACTCCAACAATCTACAAAGCACGATTTAATGCAATATCAACCTAGATCGATACCTATGAATCTTCTAGCAATAGAATACTCAACAAAAGGATAGAAACCACCTAACAATTTGAGCACAAACGAAGCCCCACTAGTAACAAAAAAGAATAGAGAAGAAATAGTGGCACACTTGTCCTAACAAAAATGCACAACACAACAAAAAATTCAAAAGAAACCTCAATATACCGATAGCAACATCGGGCACCTCATCCCCTCCTTGAGTCTCTTCATCAATATCACCACCTTTACTTTTGTATCAACCATATGGGTAATCCAGATTTTGTAGCCTATCTAACCACACCTAAAGAATACACCCGTGTTCCTGCAACATGGGCCACCATAGTCCATCCTACATGTAGGGCACTTTGGATTAGTTATCCCCCTTCACCTCCTTTGCTCTTATTGCATTTGTGAGGGCAATCCTTAACCGTATGACCCATCTCCCCACAACCATAACAAGCGTTTGCACCTCTCAAGCATGGGCCATCATGGCCTCTACTTTATTTTGGGCACCTAACATAAGGTACCACACCACCACCACCTCTATACTTGGGGCTTTGGAACTTACCCACATTATGGGACCTCTTGGCCTGACTACCTCCCCTTTGACCAGTAGAAGTCTCGGGATCACCTCTTGTTAATTGAGTTGAGTTGCCAATGTTGTCACCACTTTGGCCATTACCCATAAAGCATAAGAACCTCTGCATTCGACATATTACTATCTTGAGTAGCTTGAGACGTATCCTAAAATTTAATAGTTAGGGGTTAGCAAGAAGCCCTAAGGGACCTAACTTAATCGCATGACATGGATCATGAAGAAGTGAAAATTTCATAAAATGCCTTATAGCCTCCTACTCATAGTTGTGGTGCGCAGCACAATCATGAATAAGAATCTAATCGACGCGATGTGTTAGACTCCGATGATCTATCAACCTAGTTCTCTGATGCTATCTTTGTTAGGACCCAAGCATAGGTCCTAGACGTACCGGTAAATGGGAAACCCAAAGGAACTCAAACAAGCCTCTTAACGTATCATTACATATCTTTGGTTGCTAAAGCAATGTAAAACAACATAAGAAACATAAACAAAGGGGAATCAGGACTATGGGAGAGAGTAATACTTAGGTATTATGCAAAAGTTTGGAAAACAAGGGCATAAACTATGGGAAAGCTTGCATAACATCATAATTGAGAGACGAAAGAATCAAAGCTTATAACATAGATACATATCTTATCCAACAATACTTCTACTATATAGAACTCAACAGGGGCCAAGACAAGCAACCAAGTTCACCCTCATAGTCAAAATAAAATATAAAGAAGAATGTCTCCATACATAATAAGAGCAACATAGACTACGGTCCCTGAAGTAGAGGACTCACCAACTAGCTTGAGTAGTACTGAACTAGCCACGTGGAGGAAGAGGATGATCAACTTGGGCTTCGATCCTTACATGGTGAAATCATATGGGCAAGATATGCATTAGTATATTTAAATGTACTAAGTATGTATGATGCAATACAACAAGAGACAGGCATCATAATCAAAATGCATAACAATATGCAATAGGCATAATATAACAATGACATGTATGACAAATGCTTAAGTAAACATGCTTAAGTAACTCATACTCATATAGGATTTCATATGTGTAGAAGAGACCAAGTTAGAGTTTCAAGGTACAAACCCCTTGGTGGATGTGTGGTACAAACCCCTCATATGGTTGATAATAATCATACGTTATCACCACAGTGGCGAAGTACAAACCTCTTACATGGTTGATAAGTAAAAACTCCTACCTTGGTTACCCGGGCTCTTATCCCACCGGATCGTGTGTGGTCTAATGCAACACTTTATATGGAGTATATAATATATATAAGCTCATTCCATGATCATATAGTCAATCATATCATATCTCATGGTTTGGACATTCAAATCCTCAAGAAACCACATCCGGACATTTCAACAAACACTTAGAGCGTGTGTAATGCTAGTATAAAATCATGAAATATAGAGATAAAATCATGCAAGAAAATTCATTGTAAAACCATCAATCAACACCTTGCAAGACCCTCAAGCAACATCCATGAAAACCCCTTACAATTCTTACAATAGGTCCAAGATTTATAGCTCAAAATATAGCAAAACATATCGCAATTTTACATAGCTTTAACATAGTTTGCAATGAATTTCATAATAAGCAAGACCCATTTATAAATTAACTGTAAATCATACAATTCAAGTAAAGGGAGACTTGGGCATCATGGATGAAAGGAACCCATGAAAGCAACCCACATACCATAGCTTGGAGATTAACTTAGTGCAGATTGGAGATGGAGACTTGAAGCTTGAAGGAGAACCTTGAAGGAGAACCTTAACTTTGCATGAGGGTTTGAGACTTGAATCTTGAGAGAAATATAAGACTAAGGGCTTGAGTGAGTATTAGGAAATATCTTGGATGATATGAGGGTGAAATAATGCTAAGTATAGGTGTTTTCTCATGTGGGAAGGCTTAGGCCCAAGACTTAAAAGTCTTGAACTGAAATTTAAAAACTTGCACCAAAAATAACAGGGGCGCATCGCGAGGGTAATGTGGAAACAACACTAAAATTCATCACTTTAAAAATTGAAGTTATGATTCGTTCACTCTAAAATCGGGGTTTGATCCTTTTCCCCCTAATTTTGACCCCCTAAATACGAATATGACGTCAGATTTCAATATCGCACACAAACTTTGAGATATATGGTATTTAAATTTTTGGACATCCCTAATTTTGGCCCCCTGAATACGAATATGATGTCAGATTTCAATATCGTACACAAACTTTGAGATATATGGTATTTAAATTTCTGGACATCCCAAGGCACATTTCTTGCAATTTTTGCGATCGTTTCACATTGGGATTCTAAGTTATAGCTAGCTTGGTCTTACTCATGTCGGTTAAGGTCTCTTCCCATATAAGTATTATATATTATGCAAGTTGAATACTTACAAGCATGTTTTACTTCAAGCATTGATCATGTATGTCATATTGAGGTTATACCTATCTATTGACTATGATTGTGCTTTTTGACTAAATCGGATTAAGTCTTGCTGCATTGTATCCCACATAATTAGCATATTCAAATGTACTAACACATACTTTATGCCTATATGATATCACTATAGGGACCGGAGGTCCTCTTCATCATCCTCCACATAGCTAGTGAGATACTTCAAAGATAAGCTTTGGTGAGTCCTCAAGTTTGAGGACATTATCTACTTTATTTCACTATTTTAAGACTTCTTTATGATGTATACTTGATATTATGAGCGTGAGCTCAGAAAGTCTCTTAGGCCCCGCTACGCTCTAAGCTAGAGGTGTATGTTGGATATCACGATGTATTTACGCTATGAGCTTGACTCTTTATGTCTTGATTAAATTCAAACATTTTTGTTAGCCCCACTTCCCTATTTATTCAATCTCTTTTGATTGTTCTTTATTTTGCTTCCGCGACCAAGGATGTGTGAATGATATGTCAAGAAGCTTGTTTGAGTTGTCTTCAGACTTCCCATTCGCTGTTTGATGACTAGGTCCTAGGCTTGGGTCGTGACCAGCTTTGTATCAGTGTAATAGGTTGTTAATGGTCCTCGAAATCCAACAAAACGCGTTGATTAGAGTCTTTTTCATGGTTTTAAATCGATCCATAACTATGAGTAAAAGGCTATGAGGCATTAGAGGAAATGTTTCCCTTCTTCATGATCTATGTTGTTCTATAGAAGATAAGGTAAGGCTTTTTCCTCTAACGAATGTTCTTTGCAATTCTAGATCATGTCCATTCCAAGAGGAAGACTAAAGAGAGCTCGTTCAGCCGAGGAGCCATCAGCCCCTCTCGCTCCTCAAGCTTCTCAAGAAGGAGGTGTGGCTCAAGATGAGTTCCGAGATGCTATTACCATGTTGGCTCATGCCATGATCGATCAACTGAACCAAAGGGACCAAGCTTCTCATGCTCCTAATCTGGCCTCAAGGGTGAGGGATTTTACTAGGATGAATCCACTGAAGTTCCATGGGTCTAAGACAAATGAGGATCCCCAAGAATTCATTGATGAGGTATATAAGGTATTGTACATCATGGGGTCAATTCAGAGGAAAACAGAGTTTGCGGGATACTGACTCAAAGGGGTGGCTCAAATTTTGTTTACTCAATGGAAGATGGAGAAGGGGAATGACAATGCTATCCCTTAGGAAGAGTTCGAAGTCGTATTTCTCAACTGGTTTTTTCCTATCAAGTTAAGAGAGGATAAGATGATGGAGTTTATGAATCTTAAGCAAGGATCTATGTGTGTGAGAGAGTATGCCCTCAAGTTCAACAAGCTCTCCAAGTATGCTCCACAATTGGTTGCCGAACCAAGATCTAGGATGAACAAGTTTGTGTTGGATGTGTCCGGCTTGGTTAATGAGAAGTTTCGCACCTTCATGCTAGTAGGGGATATGGACTTATCTCGACTCATGACATATGTCGAGCAACTATAGGGGGGAAAGCAGAAAGAGAAGAAGTGGTAAGTCCAAGAGGCCTTGATTTGAAGGTGGATTCTGAGGTTCTAAGGGTGGCCGGTTTCTTTAAGGCCACAAGTTCCAAGGCCAAGGATCATCAAATTCCCCTAGCAAGAGATTTGCTAATGATAACCCAAGGTTTCAAGGTGGCAATAGTGTGATGGTCAATCCCAAGTGCCAAACATGTGGGAAAAACCATGATGATCAGTGTCTGAAAAATTCTAATGCTTGCTTTGGATGTGATGGAATGGATCATAAAGTTATTGATTGTCCTCATGTTCAACCCAAAGGTAGATATGGTCGTCCTCAAGGACAAGGTGTTAATGCGGGCCAAAGAGGAAGGGGAGGTCATCAAGGGGGTGCTCCAAGGAAAATAGATTTTATGCTCTTCAAGAAAGGCAAGGAGTTGATAAGGTGCCCGATGTCGTTCTCGGTATGTTAAAGGTTTTTGATGTGTATGCATTGATAGACCCAAGTGCCACTCTTTCTTTCATTACTCCTTTTGTCGCTAAAAAGCTTCATGTGTGTCCCGAAATGTTGTGTGAACCTTATGAAGTTTCTACCCCCTTGGTGAGTCTATTATTGCTAAAAGAGTCTATAGAAATTGTTCCGTGCTCATATTGTATAAAGTCTTGCCTTGAGATTTTATTGAATTAGATATGGTGGATTTTGATATCATTCTTGTGATGGATTGGTTTCGTGCATATTATGTTTTTATTGATTGTAGAACCCGTAGGGTCAAAATCCAATTTCCTAATGATCCTATCCTTGAGTGGGAAAGTAGTAATGTGGTGGTCATGGGTAGGTTTATTTCTTGTCTTAAAGTCCAAAAATTGATTTACAAGGGTTATCTCTATCATCTTGTGAGGGTTAGGGATGTGGAGTCTAATGTCCTTCCTATTGAGTCAGTTTTGGTAGTTAATGAGTTTCTTGATGTCTTTCCTGATGAGTTTCTTAGTATTCCTCCTAAAAGGAAAATAGACTTTGGTATAGACCTCCTTCCCGATACACAACCCATTTCTATTCCCCCTTACTGTATGACCCCGATGGAGTTGAAGGATCAATTGAAAGATTTATTGGAAAAGAGTTTCATAAGGCCTAGCAAGTCACCTTGGGTTGCACCGGTGTTATTTGTTAAGCAAAAGATGGTTCCCTTAGAATGTGTATTGATTACCGACAAAATAATAGAGTCACCAGAAAGAACAGGTATCCTATACCAAGAATTGATGACCTTTTTGATCAACTTCAAGGGGCCAATCACTTTTCTAAGATTGATCTTCGATCCGAATACCACCAAGTGTAAGTGAGGGAGTGTGACATTCCCAAAATGAATTTTTAGACTCGGTATGGGCATTTTGAATTTGTGGTTATATCGTTTGCGTTGACAATGCACCTACTATCTTTATAGATCTCATGAATAGGGTATTTAAACCCTACCTTTATACATTTGTCGGGTCTTTATTGATGATATCTTGATTTATTCCCATAGTTAAGAAGAGCTGTGAATCACTTGAGGGTAGTGTTGCAAATTTTGAGTGGTGAGAAGTTGTACGCTAAATATGAAAAATGTGAGTTTTGGTTGAAAGAAGCTCCATACATTTTTGGGGCATGTGGTGTCAGGTGATGGTATTAAGGTGGATCCTCAGAAGACGGAGGTGATAAGAAATTGGCCTAGACCTTTGACTCCATCGGATATTAGGAGTTTCTTAGGTTTCGTAGGTTATTAGCAGAGGTTTGTAAGTGGTTTCTCTTCTATTGCTTCCACTGTGACTATGTTGACCCAAAAGAAAGCAAAGTTTGTTTGGACTAATGAATGTGAAAAGAGTTCCCAAACCTTGAAAGATAAGCTTGTCTCTGCTCCTAGGCCTTACGGGATGGGTTAGATGGGTTTGTGGTGTATTGTGATGCTTCAAGAATCGGTTTGGGCTATTTATTGATGCAAAATGGTAAGGTGATAGCATATGCCTCTAGATAACTTAAAGTGCATGAGAAGAATTATCCCACCCATGATCCTCAATTGGTGGTCGTGGTGTTTTCTTTGAAAATTTGGCGTCATTATTTGTATGAGGTTCATGTTAATGTGTTTAGCGATCATAAGACCCTTCAATATATGTTCACCCAAAAAGATCTTAACTTGAGACAATGAAGGTGGTTAGAGCTTCTTAAGGATTACGACATGAGTATGCATTATCATCCCGCAGTGTCTGTTGGTAGCCTAGCTCACATTGATGATGGTGGCAAAAAGGTGGCTAGAGAAGTTCACCAGTTGGCTAGGTTGGGGGTCAAGTTGAATGAAGTTAAAAATGGTGGTGTAGTGGTTGGTGATGGTTCTAAGTCTTCTTTGATTGAGAAGGTGAAATCAAAAGAAGACCTTCATCCTGCTTTGCTAGAATTGAAGGCCTTGGTAAAAGATAGTAAAGCGGAGGTTTTCTCCTAAGGGGGAGATGGTACACTTAGGCACCAAGGTAGATTGTGTGTGCCTAATATTGATGACTTAAGGAAGTTGATTTTAGATAAGGCTCATAATTCATCCTATTCTATTCACCCTAGTTCTATAAGGATGTATAAAATTTTAGATAGGTGTATTGGTGGGGTGGTATGAAGAGTGATATTATTAAGTTCGTGTTCAGGTGTCACAATCAAAGGCCGGGTGGCCTAGCCCAAAACATAGAGAATCCTACTTGGAAGTGGGAAGAGATCAACATGGATTTTGTACTTGAGTTGCCCAAGACTAGAAAACACTTTGACTCTATTTGGGTTGTGATTGATAGAATGACAAAGTCAGCTCACTTCTTACTAGTTAAGACTACTTATGGTGCCAACGATTATGCCGAATTATATATTCATGAGTTGATTAGATTACATGGGGTGCCCTTGTCTATTATTTTGGATCATGGTACTCAATTCACTTTATAATTTTGGAGATCCTTTCAAAGGGGTCTCAGTACCAAGGTTAAGCTTAGCATGACTTTTTCTCCTCAAATGGATGGCCATGCTGAAAAGACTATCCAAACTCTTGAGGATATGCTTAGAGCTTGTGTTTAGGAGTTTAAGGGTAGTTGGGATGAATATCTTCCACTTATTGAATTTTCTTATAACAATAGCTAACACTCTAACATCGACATGGCTCCTTTTGAAGATCTTTATGGTAGATATTATAGATCCCCGGTTGGTGGTTTGACGTGGGGGAGATGGCCTTATTAGGTCTGGATTTGGCTATGGAAGCTTTGGAGTAGGTGACACTGATAAGGGAAATGTTAAAGACAGGTCAAAGTAGACAAAAGTCATATTCCGATATAAGAAGCAGAGATCTTGAATTTAATTTTGGTGATTGGGTTTACTTGAAAGTCTCACCCATGAAGGGTGTGGTCCAATTTGGCAATAAAAGTAAGTTGAGCCCAAGGTTTGTAGAGCCTTATAGAATTTTAAGAAGAGTGGGAAGGTTACATATGAATTGAATTTTCCTAAGGAAATGAATATAGTTCATCTGTCTTCCATGTGTCTATATTGAGGAGATGTGTTGGTGACCCAAGTGCTATAGTGCCCTTATGAAACGACCCCAAAAAGTGCCCAAAAATGTGCCTCGAAAGTGCTCGGAATCGTAATTTTCATGTATCTAAAAATCCATTCATTATTTCAAAAATCCTACTTCATATTCTTATTCAGGGGGAAAAATTAAGTAGCAGATGGGTCTAACCCGAATTTTAGAGCAACCATATCAAAATCCAAAAATCGCAAAAACTTGATTTAGAGGGGTCAAATTTAAAGGGGCATATCTTTTAGTGCACAAAGAACTGGACGGCCCACGAGATACCAAATTAAAGCATTTTGAATTAGCTTTCCAATGCACTTGTTTTACCTCATTCTGACTTCGGACGAAGAATTTATGCCCGTTTTAGTAGAACGCATGTGTGCAGAAAAGCAAATTCCAGTGAGTAATCCACGTCGCGGTGCAGTGTTTTTTTGGTCCTTTTTTTTTTACTTCGGTCCAAGACTTTGAAGTCTTGGGCCTAAGGGTTCTGATACTTGAAAATACCTATACTTAGCCTTATTTCACCCTCATATCATTCTTAACATTCCCCAATATCCTCTCAAACACTTAGACGCATAATTCACCCTAAAATAAGTCCCAAAATTCAAAACCAATCTTAAGGATTTCATTAAGGTTCTCCTCCAAGCTTCAAGTCTCCATCTCCAATCTTCACCAAGCTCATCTCCAAATCTAAGGTATGTGGGTTTCAATCATTGGGTTCTTCCACCCATGGTGCCCTAATCTCCTTTTACTCAAATTGGATGATTTAAAGTAGATTTACAAATAGGTCTAGCTTATTATGAAATTCACTGCACACTATGTTAAAGCTATGTGAAATTGTGACTGCTTTGCTATGTTTTGAGCTATAAATCTTGGATATATTGTAAATATTGATGAGGGGTTTTGATGTATGTCGCTTGAGGGTGTTGCAAGGTGTTGATTGATGGTTTTACAGTGAATTTTCTTGCATGATTTCATCTCTATATTTCATGGTTTTATACTAGCATTACACATCCTCTATGTGTTTGATAAAATGTCCGGATGTAGTTTCTTGAGGAATTGAAGGTCCAAAGCATGAGATATGATATGATTGATGTTATGATGATAAAAAGATCCTGTGTATATGATATATTCTATATAAATTGTTGCATTAGACCATGCCCAATCTGAATAACCTAGTTGAGGGGTTAATATCTCAAACACTAGGGTGATGGGTGCAATCATCACTAACCTTGATGAGGGGTTTGTACCTCACACACTAGGGTGAAGGGTGTTATCATCACTAACCTTGATGAGGGGTTTGTACCTCACACACTAGGGTGATGGGTGATATCATTACTAACCTTGATGAGGGATTTGTACCTCACACACTAGGATGATGGATGCTATCATCACCAACCTACCAAGGGGTTTGTACTTTGAAAATCTATCTTGGTATCTTCTACACATATGGTATCCTATATGAGCATGAGTTACTTAAATATGTTTTACTTATGCATTGATTATACATGTCATATTGTTATATTATGCCTATTGCCTATTGTTATGCATTTTGATTATGATGCCTATCTCTTGTTGCATTGCATCCTACATACATAGTACATTCAAACATACTAATGCATACTCTTTCCTACATGATATCACCATGTAGGAAGTGAAGCCCAACTTGATCATTCTCCTCCTCCACATGGATAGTTCGTTACTACTCAAGCTAATTGGTGAGTGGTCGACTTCAAGGACCTAAGTATATGTTTCTCTTATTATGTATTAGGACACTCTTCTTTAGTTTCTATTTTGACCATGAGGGTGAGCCCTGTTGCTTTGTCTTGGCCCCCACTCTTATCTATGTAGTAGAGGTATTGTTGGACATGTTTTGTATCCATGATATGAGCCTTGATGCTTTTCTCTTGGTTATGATGTTATGCAAGCTTTCCCCTTAGTACCATTGCCCCTACTTCTACTCTTTTTTTCATTTAAATGCTTCTGCAACCTATAGTGTGTAATGATAAGTTAAGAGGCTTGTTTGGGGACCCTTCGGGCTCCTCATTCGTCATGTCACGTCTAGACCTTATTATGGGTCGTGACAAATTTGGTATCAGAGCACTAGGTTGATAGATCATCAAAGTCCAACATACCACGCCGATTAGAGTCTTATTCATAGTTATGTTGTGCATAACAACTATTAGTTGGAGGCTATGAGACATTTTAGGAAATGTCTCACTTCTTTATGATCTTTGTCGTATGATAGAGTTAGGTACCCTAGGGTATATTGTTAACCCCTAACTATTATATTTCAAGATATGTCTCACACTATGCAAGATGGTGATATGTCGAATGCGGAGGTCCGTAATGCTCTATGGGTAATGGTAAAAGCTGTGACAATATTGGCTACCCGACTCAATAAATAAGTGGTTACTCCCGAGAATTCTAGTGGTAAAACGGGAGGTAGTGAGGCTAAGAGGACCCATAATATGGGTAAGTTCTAAGGCCCCAAGTATAGAGGTGGTGGTGGTGTGGGACATTATGGTAGGTGCCAAAAATATGGTAGAGGCCATGATGGCCTATGCTTAAGAGGTGCAAATGCTTGTTATGATTATGGGGAGATGGGTCATAAGGTTAAGGATTGCCCTCATAAATGCAATGAGAGCAAAGGAGGTAATGGGGGGATGGCTAATCTCAAGTGCCCTACATGTAGGATAGACCATGGCGGCCCGTGTTGGAGGGACACAGGTGTATGCTTTGGGTGTGGTGAGATAGGCCACAGAATTCTTGATTGCCCATATGGTCAATACAAGAGTAAAGGTGTTGATGTTGATCAAGAGACTCAAGGAGGGGATGAGGTACCCAATGTTACTACTGGCGTGTTGAGGTTTCTTTTGATTTTTTTTGTTGTGTCGTCCATATTCGTTAGGCCTAGTGTGCCACTATATCTTCTCTATTCTTTTTAGTTGCTAGTGGAGATTCTTGTATGCCCAAGTTGTTGTGTGGACCTTCGGTTTCTATCCATTTGTTGAGTATACTGTTGCTAGAAGGTTCATAGGTGTTGATCCGGGTTGGTATTGCATTAGGTCATGCTTTGTGGCTTGTTCGAGTTGGCGTGGTAGATTTTGATGTCATACTAGGGATGGAATGGTTGCTAACATGTTGTGTCTTCATGGATGGTAGGACCCGCAAATTTAGATCCTAAATACCTAATGAGCCCATCTTTGAGTGGGAGGTTGTTAAATAGTAGCAAGGGTGGTAGGTCCATTTCATGTCTTAAGGTACAATTAGTCTCTAAGGGATTGCATTTTATCATCTTGTGAAAACTAGAGGTGTTGAACCTAAGTTGTTTTGTTCATAGAATTGTTCTTGGTGATAGATGAGGCCTTGAATTTCTCTTTCAGATATTTTGAAGTTCGGGTAGTGTCTTTTGGGTTAGCTAGTACACCGGTTATTCATATGAGTCTCATGAACAAGATCTTTAGTCCCTACTATAATAATCTTATGGTGGTTTTGGTGATGATGTGATGGTTCGTTCCCTAATGAGATAGTGTGTGTGTGTGTCATTTGAGGGTAGTACTACAAAGTTTAAGGAAAAAGGTTGGATGCTATATAAGAGAAATGGGAATTTTGGTTGTAAGAGGTAGCCTTCCTAGATCGTGTCGTGCTAGGTGATGGCACTAAGGTAGACTCTAGTAAGACGAAGGTGATTGGCTATCAGACTATACCTTGACTCCCTTGGGTGTTAGGAGCTTCTTAGGCTTAATGGGCTATTATCGGAGGTTGGGAATAGGTTATCTTCTATTGCCTCTCTGTGACTTAATTGACATTAAGTAAGGCCAATATTGTGATCAATGTTTTGAGTAGGGTGATTTGATATGTCTAGGAGTTGCTATCTCCTGTGTGATTCCTTTGTGTTAACAGGATTCATGTGTGTGTCCCGGATAGTTGTTTGAGCCTATAGAGGCTAGAAGAGATCTATAAGGGTTTTCCTATGTTATCGTTGCATAGAGTCTTATCTTGTGATCTTAGTTGGACTTAGCTTGATGGATTGCAGGTCTTGGGTTAATTTGTGCTTCTTGCATAGCATGCTTCCAATGAGTGTAGAACCACTAAGGTTGTAATATTATTGTTAAGGATGGTCGATCTATTTTGTCAACTATAATGGGTTAGTCACTTCTCTAAGTTAATTTAAGGTCTGAGTTTTGTTCTCAAGTGTGGAGGAGGGTAGATGATATCCCTAAGTGTCCGTTTGAACTAGGAATGATCACTTGGAATATTGGTGGAGTTGTTTGGTCAGCTTATGCACCAGTAGTGTTTATGGATTTCTTGAATAGGGTCTTAAAACCCTACAGTGATACATTTGTGGTGGTCTCTAGTAATAGGGTATTGATTTTTTAGAGCTTGTGAATCATTTGGGGGTAGTGTTGCAAGTTTTGGAGGATGAGAGATTGTTTGCTAAATCTGATAGGTGTGCATTGTGGACAACAAAAAGGTGGTTAGAGTTCTTTAAGGATAATGAAATAACTGTACATTATTTCCCCCCATAAGGCTAATGTTGCAATCGGTGCTCGAGGTAGCCTAGCATGTGTTGTTGATAGTGGCAAGGAGGAGACTAGTAGGGTCCATCAGTTGGTTAGATTGAAAGTTAGGTTGAGGGAAGTTGAGTGTAGTGGTGTAGCATTCTCGATAGTTCCAAATCTTCTTTGGTTAAGAGGTCTAGATTAAGCAAGGCCTTGATTCTTCCTTATTAGAGTTGGAAGTTTTTGGGTGGAAAGATAGTAGAGTGGAGGTAGTCTCCCAAAGGGGAGATGGTTGTTCGTGGCGACGAGTGGAATAGGTGTGGTTAAGGTTAACAAATGTGTTATGGTTGTGAGACCTTATAGGATGAAGAGAGAAGTTGGTAAGGTTGCATAAGTTTGGGGATTGCCTATGGATAAGGGTTTGGTTAGTCCGGTTCTTTATGCTTCTAGGTTGATGGGACGTGTTGGTGACTCTAGTGCTATATCACTCTTTGAGATTGTGGGAGATGTAGAGGACAAGTTGGATTTAGGGAAGCTCCCAGTGGAAGTGTTGGATGGATGAGTGCGGAGGTTGATTAATAAGGATATGGTGTGCATTAAGGCCCTCTTGAAAGGATCATCAAGTCAAGGGTGCCTCCAAGGAAGCCAAAGCAGTTTTATGGAAGTGATATTCATACCTCATTCACTCTAATCAAGTTTTATGGAAGTGATATTCATACCTCATTCACTCTAATCAAGCTACAGATAGAAACTAAGTCTTTTATGTGATTCCAAGTCCTATGTTTCAGCCCCTATGTCATTCATATGCATTCATGTTCAAGTTGGCAAGTTTATGATGATTTTTCACTTATGTTGAGATTTTGAAAATGGTATTTTAAATGTAATTTTCCATCAATCTTGGATGGAGCCAAAGATTCACTAATTTTTGGCTTTGAGGTATGATGGAATAAAGCAAAATGGTTCTTTAAACTGTCTGCGCTTCTTTCAATTGTGAAGTAGCAGTTAGTCAATGCAATTTTCGACGCTCATCATGGGTTATCCAGAAACAATCACGCTATGTTTTTAAACATAGGGGTCAGGCTGCATAAGTCCGACCCCCCTTACCCCACAATGTGCGGGAGACTTTGAGGCATTGGGGTAATGTTGTTGTTGTTATTTTAAATATAATGTTGCATTCTTGTTGGGGATGATTTGTTTGTGATCATTCTTATCATGTACGTTTCTTTTACATTCGGAGACGAATATTCCCAAAGGGCAGATATTGAAATGACCCCAAAAGTGCCAAAAAGCGTGCCTCAGAATGCCCAGAATCGTAAATTCCATATATCTAAAAATCCATTCGTTATTTCAAAAATGCGACTTCATATTCTTGTTCGGTGGGCTAAATGGAGTAGGAAATTGATCTAACTCGAATTTTAGAGCGACCGTATCAAAATCAAAAAATTGCAAACAACGCGATTTAGGAGGGTCAAATTTAAAGGGGCATATCTCTTAGCACACAAAGAACTGGGTGTCCCACGACCTACCAAAGTAAAGCTCTTTGAATTAGCTTTCCAATGCACTTGGTTTCACCTCATTCCAAGTTTAGAGAAGAATTTATGCCCATTTTCGTAAAACTCGCATGTACAGAAATACAAATTCCAGTGAGTAATCTGTGATGCCGAGCAGTGTTAGTTTGGTTCTTCTTTTTGGACTTCGGTCCAAAACATTCAAGTCTTGGGCCTAAGTGTTTCCACACCTGAAAATACCTATCCTTAGCCTTATTTCACCCTCATATCATCCTTAACATTCCCAATATCCTCTCAAACACTTAGACTCATATTTCACCATAAATTAAAGTCCAAAACACAAGACCAATCTTAAGGATTTCATTAGGGTTCCTCAAGGTTCAAGTCTCCATCTCCAATCTTCACCAAGTTCATCTCCAAAGCTAAGGTATGTGGGTTTAAATCATTAGGTTCTTCCACTCATGGTTCCCTTATCTCCTTTTACTCAAATTACATGATTTAAAGTTGATTTACAAATGGGTCTTGCTTATTATGAAACTTACTGCACACTATGTTAAAGTTATGTGAAATTGTGACTGTTTTGTTATATTTTGAGCTATAAATCTTGGATCTACTGTAAGAATTGATGAGGGATTTTGATGTATGTTGCTTGAGGGTGTTGTAAGGTGTTGATTGATGATTTTACAATAGATTTTCTTACATGATTTCATCTTTATATTTCATGATTTTATACTAGCATTACACATTGAAATGAGGGTTCCCAGGAAACAACCTCTCTACTTCTATGGTAGTGGCAAGGTCTGCGTACATTCTACCTTCCCCAGACCCCACTTGTGGGATTTTACTGGGTATATTGTTGTTTTTTATACTACCATTACACACCCTCTAAGTGTTTGATAAAATGTCCAGATATGGTTTCTTGAGGAATTGAAGGTACAAAGCATTAGATATGATATGATTGATGTTATGATAATGAAAAGAGCTTGTTTATATGATATATTTGATATAAAGTATTACATTAAACCATGCCCGATTCATGTAAATTAGTTGAGGGGTTAATATCTCAAACACTAGGGTGATGGGTGCAATTATCACTAACTTGATAAGGGGTTTGTATTTCACACACTAGGGTGATAGATGCTATCATCACTAACCTTGACGAGGGGTGTGTACTTCACATACTAGAGTGATGGGTGCTATCATCACTAACCTTGATAAGGGATTTTTACTCACACACTAGGATAATGGGTGCTATCATTACTAACTTTGATGAGGGGTTTGTACCTTACACACTAGGGTGATGGGTGTTATTACCACTAACCTACCAAGTGGTTTGTACTTTGGATATCTAGCTTGATCTCTTCTACACATATATTATCCTATATGAGCATGAGTTATTTAGGAATGTTTTACTTATGCATTGATCATACATGTCATATTATTATAATATGTTTAGTGCCTTTTGTTATGCATTTTACTTATGATGCCTATCTGTTGTTGCATTGCATCTTACATACTTAGTACATTCAAACGTACTGACACATACTCTTGCCTACATGATATCATCAGGTAGGAATCGAAGCCCAAGTTGATCATTCTCCTCCTCCACATGTCTAGTTCAGTACCACTCAAGCTAGTTGGTGAGTCCTCCACTTAAGGGACTTCAGTATATGTTTCTCTTATTATATATTGAGACACTCTTCTTTATTTTCTATTTTGACTACGAGGGTGAGCCCAGTTACTTTGTCTTGGCCCCCACTCTTATCTATGTAGTAGAGATGTTGCTGGATATGTTATGTATCCATAATATGAGCCTTGACTATTTGTCTCTTAGTTATGATGTTATGCAAGCTTTCCCCTTAGTCCCATTGCCCCTAATTCTACTTTTTTTGTCATTTAAATGCTTCTGCAACCAATGATGTGTAATGACAAGTTAAGAGGCTTGTTTGGGGACCTTTCGGGCTCCCCATTTACCGTGTCACGTCTAGGCCCTATAATGGATTATGACAAACTTGGTATCAGAGCACTAGGTTGATAGATCCTCGGAGTCCAACACACCGCATCGATTAAAGTCTTATTCATGGTTATGTTGTGCACCACAACTATGAGTAGGACGATATGAGATGTTTTAGAAAATGTTTCACGTTTTCATGATCTATATCATGCGATATAGTTAGGTCCCCTGGTGTTTGCTAACCCCTAACAATTACATTTCAGGATATGTCTTAAGCTACTCAAGATGGCAATATATCGAATGCGGAGGTCCGTAATGCTCTATAGGTAATGGCCAAAGTGGTGACAAAATTGGCAACCCGACTCAATTAACAGGTGGGTGTTCCCGAGACTTCTAGTGGTAAGAGGGAGGTAGTAAGGGCAAGAGGGCCTATAATATGGGTACGTTCCAAAGCCCCAAGTATAGAGGTGGTGGTGGTGTGGTACCTTATGCTAGGTTCCCAAAATATGGTAGACGTCATGATGGCCCATGCTAGAGAGGTACAAATGCTTGTTATAGTTGTGGGAAGATGGGTCAAAAGGTTAACGATTGCCCTCATAAATGCAATGAGAGCAAAGGAGGTAATGGGTGGATGGTTAATCCCAAGGTCCCTACATGTAGGATGGACTATGGTGGCCCGTGTTGGACAGACACAGGTGTATGCTTTGGGTGTGGTGAGATAGGCCACAGAATTCTGGATTTCCCACATAGTCGATACAAGAGTAAAGGTGGTGATGTTGATCAAGAGACTCAAGGAGGACATGAGGTTCCCAATGTTACTATTGGTATATTGAGTTTTCTTTTGATTTTTTTTCGGGTTATGATGTGCATGTTCGTTAGGCCCAATGTGCCACTATTTCTTCTCTATTGTTTTTGGTTTCTACTGGGGCTTCATTTGTGCCAGAGTTGTTGTTTTCTATCCATTTATTGAGTATATTGTTGCTAAAAGGTTCATAGGTGTTGATCTGGGTTGGTATTGCATTAGCTGGTGCTTTGTGGCTTGTTGGAGTTGGCGTGGTGAATTTTGATGTCATACTAGGGATGGAATGATTGCTTGCATGTTGTGTCTTCATGAATGGTAGGACCCGTAGAGTTAGATCTTGAATCCCTAATGAGCCCATCTTTGAGTGGAAGGATGTTAAATGATAGCAAGGGAGGTATGTCCATTTCAGGTCTTAAGGTACAATTAGTCTCTAAGGGATTGAAATTTTACCATCTTATGAGAATTGGAGGTGTTGAACCGAAGTTGTTTTGTTCATAGAATTGTTGGTGGTGATAGATGAGGCCTTGAATATCCCTTTCTGATATTTTGAAGTTAGGGTAGTGTCTTTTGGGTTGACTAGTACACCAATTATGCTTATGAGGCTCATGAACATGATCTTTAATCCCTACTCTAATAGGCTTATGTTGGTTTTGGTGATGATATGATGGTTCATTCCCTAATGAGGTAGTGCGTGTGAGTCATTTGAGGCTTGTACTACAAAGTTTAAGGAAGAAGGTTGGATAGATAGGAGAAATGGGAATTTTTGTTGTAAGAGGTTGCCTTCCTAGGTTGTGTGGTGCTGGGTGATGGCTTTAAGGTGGACCCTAGTAAGACAAAGTTGATTAGCTATTAGACTAGACCTTGACTCCCTTGGGTTTTAGGAGCTTCTTGGGCTTAACGGGCTACTACCGAAGGTTATAAATAGGTTTATCTTCTATTGCCTCTCTTTTGACTTAGTTGACATTAAGAAAGGCCAGTGTTGTGACCGACATTTTGAGAAGGGTTATTTGATAGATCCAGGAGTTTTTATCTCTTGTGTGATTCCTTTGTGTTAATAGGATTCATGTGTGTGTCCCGGATGGTTGTGTAAGCCTATAGTGGCTAGAAGAGATCTATAAGGGTTTCCCTATGTTATCGTCCCATAGAGTCTTGTCTTGTGATCTTTGTTGGACTTAGCTTGATAGATTGGAGGTTTTGCGGTATTTTGTGCTACTTGCTTAGCATGATTCTAATGAGTTTAGAACCTGTAAGTTCGTAATATGATGGTTAAGGATGGTCGATCTATTTTGTCCACTATAATGGGTTAATCACTTCTGTAAGGTCGATTTGAGGTTTGGGTTTTGTTCTCAAGTGTGGAGAAGGCAGAAAATATCCCTTAAGTGTCCTTTTGAACTAGGAATTATCATTTTGAATATTGGTGGAGTAGTTTGAATGGCTTATGCTCTGGTAGTGTTTGTGGATTTCTTGAATAGGGTCTTAAAACCCTATGGTGATATGCTTCTGGTGATCTATAGTGATGGGGTATTATTTGTTTAGAGCTTATAAATTATTTGGGGGAGGTGTTGCAAGTCTTAGAGGATGAGAGATTGTTTGCTAAATCTGATAGGTGGGCCTTGTGGATAGCAAGAAGATGCTTAGAATTCTTTAAGGATTATGATATGAGATTGCATCTTTTCTCCTATAAGGTTAATGTTGCGGTCAGTGCTCTAGGTAGCCTAGCATGTATTGTTGATGGTGGCAAGAAGGAGACTAGTAGGGTCCATCTATTGATTAGATGGAAGTTAGGTCGAGGGAAGTTGAGGGAAGTTATCACATCAAGGCCCTATTATAGGTCGTGACAAACTTGGTATCAGAGCACTAGGTTGATAGATCCTCGGAGTCCAACACTCCACGTCAATTAGAGTCTTGTTCACGGTTGTGTTGTTCACCATAACTATGAGTAAGAGGCTATGAGACGTTTTAGAAAATGTTTTACTTCTTCATAATCCATGTCGTGCGATAGAGTTAGGTCCTCTAGGGTTTATTGCTAACCCCTAACTATTTCATTTCAGGATATTTCTTAAGCTACTCAAGATGACGATATGTTGAATGCGGAGGTCCGTAATGCTTTATGGGTAATAGCCGAAGTGGTGACAACATTGGCAACCCGACACAATCAACAAGTGGGTGCTCCTGAGACTTCTAGTGGTGAGAAGGGAGGTAGTGAGGCCAAGAGGGCTCGTAATGTGGGTCAGTTCCAAAGCCCCAAGTATAGAGGTGGTGGCAGTGTGGTACCTTATGATAGGTGCCCAAAATGTGGTAGAGGCCATGACGGCCCATGCTTGACAGGTACAAATGCTTATTATGGTTGTGGGGAGATGGGTCATAAGGTTAAGGATTGCCCTCGTAAACGCAATAAGAGCAAAAGAAGTAATGGGGGGATGGCTAATCCCAAGTGCCCTACATATAGGATAGACCCTGGTGGCCTATGTTGGAGGGAAACGGGTGTATGCTTTGGTTGTGGTGAGATTAGCCATAGAATTCTGGATTTCCCATATAGTCAATACAAGAGTAAAAGTGATGATGTTGATCAAGAGACTCAAGGAGGGATGAGGTGCCCGATGTTACTACCAATACGTTAAGATTTCTTTTGATTTTTTTGTTATGTTATGCATGTTTGTTAGGCCTTGTGTGCCATTATTTCTTCTCTATTCTCTTTTGTTGCTAGTGGGGCTTCTTGTGTGCCAAAGTTGTCGTGTGGACCTTCGTTTTCTATCTATTTGTTGAGTATGTTGTTGCTAGAAGGTTCATAGGTGTTGATCCGGGTTGGTATCGCATTAGGTCGTGCTTTGTGGCTTGCTGGAGTTGACATAGTGGATTTTGATGTTATACTAGGGATGGAATAGTTGCTTGTATGTTGTGTCTTCATGGATGGTAGGACCTGTAGAGTTAGATCCTGAATCCCTAATGAGCCCGTCATTGAGTGGGAGGTTGTTAAATGGTAGCAAGGGAGGTAGGTCCATTTTAAGTCTTAAGGTACTATTAGTCTCTAAAGGATTGCATTTTATCATCTTGTGAGAATTGGAGGTGTTGAACCTAAGTTATTTTGTTCATAGAATTGTTGGTGGTGGTACATGAGGCCTTGAATGTTCCTTTGCGATATTTTGAAGTTGGGGTAGTTTCTTTTGGGTTGACTAGTACATTGGTTATGCCTATGAGTCACATGAACTAGATCTTTAGTCCCTACTCTAATAGGATTATGGTGGTTTTGGTGATGACATGATGGTTCGTTCCCTAATGAGGTAGTGCGTGTGAGTCATTTTAGGGTAGTACTACAAAGTTTAAGGAAGAAGGTTGGATGTTAGATAGGAGAACTGGGAATTTTGGTTGTAAGAGGTTACCTTCCTGGGTCGTGTGGTACCAAGTGATGGCATTAAGGTGGACCCTAGTAAGACAAAGGTGATTAGCTATTAGACTAGACCTTAACTCCCTTGGGTGTTAGGAGCTTCTTGGGCTTAATGGGATATTACCGGAGGTTGTGAATAGGTTATCTTCTATTGCCTCTCTTTTGATTTAGTTGATATTAAGTAAGGCCAATGTTGTGACTGACGTTTTGAGTAGGGTTATTTGAAAGGTCCGGGAGTTGTTATCTCTTGTGATATTTTTTTGTGTTAATAGGATTCGTGTGTGTGTCCCCGATTGTTAAATGAGCCTGTAGTGGCTAGAAGAGATCTATAAGGGTTTCCCTATGTTATCGTTGTATAGAGTCTTGTCTTGTGATCTTGGTTGGACTTAGCTTGATGGATTGGAGGTCTTGGGATAATTTTGGCTAATTGCATAACATGCTTCCAATGAGTCTAGAACCTGTAAGTTTGTAATATGGTGGTTAAAGAATGGTCGATCTATTTTGTCAACTACAATGGGTTAGTCACTTCTCTAAGGTTGGTTTGAGGTTCGGGTTTTGTTCTCAAGTATGGAGGAGGGTAGGTGATATCCCTAAGTGTCCTTTTGAACTAGGAATGATCATTTTGAATATTGGTGGAGTAGTTTCGTTGGCTTATGTACCCGTAGTGTTTATGGATTTCTTCAATATGGTCTTAAAACCCTATGGTGATATGTTTCTTGTGGTCTTTAGTGATGGGGTATTGATTTATTTAGAGCTTATGAATCATTTGGGGGAAGTGTTGCGAGCTTGGAGGATGAGAGATTGTTTGCTAAGTATGATAGGCGTGTATTATGGATAGCAAGAAGGTGGTTAGAATTATATAAAGATAATGAAATGAGTGCATTATTTTTCCCCAGTAAGGCTAATGTTGCGGTCGGTGCTCTAGGTAGCCTAGCATGTGTTGTTGATGGTGGCAAGGAGGAGACTAGTAGGGTCCATCGATTGGTTAGATTGGAAGTTAGGTTGAGAGAAGTTGAGCATGGTTTGGGAAGTTGAGCATGGTGGTGTAACAACACCGGAGCACCCCAAGGTGATTGACTAGGCCTAGTAAATCTCTTTTCCTACAAATCTTTCAATTGTTCCTTTAACTCCTTCAACTCCACTGGGGCCATATGGTAAGGGGGAATGGAGATAGGTTGAGTATTGGGAAGGAGATCTATACCAAAATCTATCTCCCTTTCAGGAGGGACACCGGGAAGGTCATTTGGGAAGACATCAAGAAACTCGATTACAATGGGGACCGACTCAATAGAAGGGACTTTGGACTCCACATCTTTAACCCTCACAAGATGATACAAACACCCCCTAGAAATCAACTTATAGGCTTCAGTGCATGAAATAAATCTACCCCTGACCACTACATCTTGACTTTTCCACTCAACGAAGGGTTCATTAGGAAATTGAAACTTGACCCTACGGGTTCTACAATCAATAGAAGCATAGTAGGCATGCAACCAATCCATCTCAAGAATGACATCAAAGTCTACCATGTCTAATTCAATAAGATCACAAGGCAACAACTTATGCAAAATGCAAATAGGACAACTCCTATAAACTTTCCTAGCAACAATAGAGGCATCAATAGGAGTAGACACTTCATATGACTCATGCAACAACTCGTTGGACAATATGCAACTTTTTAGCAACAAGAGGGGTAACAAAGGAAAGAGTGGCACCCGGATCAATCAAAGCATAGACATCAAAGTCAAAGTTTTTCTACATACCAGTAACAACATCGGGGACCTCACCAACCCCTTGCCTCCCATGTAGAGCATAAAATTGATTGTGTCTTGGGGCACCACCTTGAGGACCACCTCTCCCCAGTGGGACCACATTAGCACCCTGGACCTTGCCACAGTTTCTTGGACAATCCACCTTCTTGTGACCAAGCTCCCCATATTCATAGCATGCATTAGAACCCTTAAAACATGAGCCTCTATGGCTCCTTCCACATTTAGGACACACATCAGTAGGAGCCATCCTACCAACACCTTGAGGCGTAGGGAAGTCATTGGCGAACCTCATATTAGTAGCATGAGGGGGCCCTTGGCCTTGACAAAATTTAGCACCCTTTAGGAATTTACCTCAAATCAGGCCCTCTTGGCCTCATGCCCCCTCCTCTTTCTCAATTTGTCCTCCTCCATTTGCTCGGCATAGGTCATCAACCGAGACAAGTAGATGTCACTAATTAGCATGATGGACCAGCATTCTTCACTTACCAAGTCGGAGACCCCCATCATCAACTTATTCATCCTAGATCTAAGATCCGCCACCAAATGGGGAGCATAATTTGAAAGTTGATTAAAATTGAGGGCAGGCTTCCTCACACTCATAGCACCTTGTTTCAAGTTCATAAACTCTACCAATTTTGCTTCCTTAAGTTCAAGATGAAAAAAACGATTAAGGAAGGCCAATTCGAACTCCTCCCAAAGCACCACATTACCAACCCCCTTATCACCCTTCAATTGATCATACCATATTTGAGCTAGCCCTTTGAGTTGGTACGCCACCAGCTCCGCTTTTTTATTCGGTCCAACACCTATGATATTTAATATTTTGTAGACCTCATCAATGAACTCTTGTGGATCTTCATCCACCTTTGACCCATGGAATACTAAAGGATTCATCCTCATGAAGTCTCTTACCCTAGCTTCAGGGGTAGTAGCATGAGGGGCTTGGCCCCTTGTTGGACATGGTTGGCCACCACTTCGGCAAGCATAGTAAGAGCATCCCGGAGCTTACCGTTGATAGGTTGCTCCTCGGGAGTTTGGGCCCATATTCCTCTAGTGTTTAGCATGATCTAGCATAGAAAAGAACAATCGTTAGGGGGAAAACTTACCACAACTCTATAGCATGACTTGGAACATGAAGAAGGGAAACATTTTCTAAAAAGTCTCATAGCCTCATATTCATAGTCATGGCACGTTTCACAACCATGAATAGGACTCTAATCGATGCGGTATGTCGGACTCTGAGGATCTATTAACCTAGAGCTCTGATACCAAGTTTGTCACGATCCAAGCCTAGGTCCTAGACATGACACGGTGCAAGGGGAACTCGAAGGGACCCCAAGCAAGCCTCATAAAGCATCATTACATATCCTTGGTCGCGAAAGCAATAAATCAAGCATCAAAGATTAAAGAATGGGGAAAATGGGGCTATCAGAGAGCTTGCATAATATCATAGTCAAAAGAAAAGAGTTAAACTTATATCATAGATACTTGACATGTCTAGCAAACACCTCTAATACATAGGTAAGAGCGGAGGCTAAGAGAAAGTAACCGAGCTCACTCTCATAGTCAAAATAAGCAACGAAGATGAATCTCTCAATAAATAATAGAAGAAACATAGGCTAGGTCCCCGAAGTGGAGGACTCACCAACTAGCTTGAATAGCACCGAACTAGCCACATGGAGGAGGATGATCAACTTGGGCACTGGTTCCTACATGGTGGCATCATGTAGGCATAGAATATGCGTTAGTATGTTTGAATGTACTAAGTATGTTTGATGCAATGCAACAATTTATAGCCATTATAATCAAAATACATAATATTAAGCAAAGGCATAATATACAATATGACATGCATGATCAATGCTTAAGTAAAATATGTTTAAGTAACTAATGCTCATATAGGACATTATATGTGTAGAAGAGACCAAGCTAGCTATTCAAGGTATAAATCCCTTGGTGGTTATGTGGTATAAACACCTCACATGCCTGATGGTAATCACACCTTACCAATATGGTGACGAATTATAAACCCCTCGCATGGTTGATGAGTATAAACCCCCAACATGGTTACCTGGGCCCTTTCCCCCCCCCCCCCCGGATCGGGTATTGTCTAATGCATTACTTTATATAGAGTATATCATATACATAAGCTCATTTCAATCAAAAAGTCATTCATACCATGTCTCATGCTTTGAACCTTCAACTCTTCAAGAAACCACATCTGGATGTTTTATCAAACACTTAGAGGGTGTGAAGTGGTAGTATAAAACCATGCAAAATAGAGATGAAATCATGTGAGAAAACTCATTGTAAAACTATCAATTAACACCTTGCGACACCCTCATGACATACACATCAAAACCCCTTCTCAAATCTTACAATAGATCAAAGATTTATAGCTCAAAACATGGAAAACAGTCACAATTGTACATAGCTTTAACATAGTGTGCAGTAAATTTCATAATGATCAAAACTCATTTATAAATAAACTTTAAATCATGCAATTTATGTAAAAGGAGGCTTGGGTACTATGGATGAAAGGAACCCATGAAAGAAACTCACATACCTTAGCTTGGAGATGAACTTGGTGAAGATTGGAGATGGAGACTTGAAGCTTAAAGAAGAACCTTGAAGGAGAACCTTAGCTTGGGATGAGGGTTTGGGACATGAGTTTGGGGAATGAAAATATAACTAAGTGTTTGAGGAAGTATTGGGAAATGTTTGGGATGATATGAAGGTGAAATAAGGCTAACTATAGGTAAACACATGTTTGGGAACACTTAGGCTCAAGACCCTAAAGCATTGGATCGAGATAGAAATCACTGGCAGCGAAATACACAGGTTTGTGACACGGACCTGTTGCGGAGGCCAAATTAACACATGACCGCGACGGTTGCACGTCGCGGACCGTCTTTGAAAATTGAAATTTTGGAAATTTGAAATTGTGATTCAATTGCTCTAAAATTGGGGTTAGACCCCTTTCCCCCTAATTTTGACCACTTGACCTAGAATATGAAGTCATATTTTCAAAATAGTAAATGAATTTTGAGATATATGAAATTTAAAATTTTGGGCATTCCAAGGCACACTTTTGGGCACTTTTTGGGGTCGTTACAGAACTATGATGAACTTTTGAGATGGATTTCATGATACCCAATTTGGAGTTTTACTATAATATTGGTGAGTTGAATTTGAATTGATTTACCTGTCTTGATACACTCTTGAATTGAATGATTTTGAACAAGCATTAATTGCCCACTAAGTGTTTAATGAAATGTCAAGTCAAAAATTCTCAAGTTATTTACATGATTTACAAGTCAAGTGACTTCATGATGATTAAGGGCTTTCAATTATGTATTGAATTCATGAAATTATCTACAATTATGCAAGTATCAAGTGAAGCCCTATTTTCAAGATTTTACCTTTTGTGAGTCATTCATGTTAAAACAAAGGTTTATGTAAGATTATGATCGATTCTCATACTTCAAGTTACGCTCACCATTTGAGGTCAAGCATGTTATGAGCTACTCAAGTTATGTTCTTACAAGTTATTCATGTCATGATTAAAATATGATTATTTCATGTATTTCGTGGGATTAGATTTAGCACCGATGGATTGGATGTAGACGTGGACTATCTTCAAGGGTCCATACTCCTTTCCTCAAACTATGTGCCAACATAGGATTATGCTTTACCCTTGCTATACTAGTGGATCCATCTAGTGCACTTTATCATAAAATCCTTTTTGAAATGGGGAGGGTTCCCGTAAGAAGGGTTACTTCAAACGAGATAGGACGGGCTCTCGTAAGGTGAAGTATGGTTTACCTTGGTAAGTAGAACACCTCTTTACTGATAAGAGGTAATCATCGGAATTCTAACTTGTAGCTTGCTTGGTCTTACTCATGCCGGTTAAGGTCTCTTCCCACACATGTTTTATGTATTATGCAAGTAGAATGTTCACAAGGATGTTTTACTTCAAGCGTTGATCATGCATATCATATTGAGGTTATATCTATCTATTGACTATGATTATGCATTTTGGCTATATCGGATTAGGTCTTGTTACATTGTATCCCGCATACTTAGTACATTTAAATGTACTAACACATAATTTATGCCTATATTATATCACCATGTAGGGATCGAAGCTCCTCTTAATCATCCTCTATGTGGCTAGTGAGATGCTTCGGAGATAAGCTTTGGTGAGTCCTCAAGTTCGAGGACACTATCTACTTTCTTTTGCTATTTTAAGACTTCTTTATGATGTACACTTGATATTATGAGGGTGAGCCAGGAAAGTGTCTTGGCCCCAGCTCCACTCCAAGCTAGAGGTATATGCTGGATATCATTATGTATTTATACTATGAGCTTGACTCTTTATGTCTTGATTATATTCAAACATTTCCCTTAGTCTTGCTTCCCTATTTATTCAATATATTGTGATTGTTGTTTATTTTGTTTCCTCGACCAAGAATGTATAAATGATATATCAAGAGGCTTGTTTGGGTTGTCTTTGGATTTCCAATTCGTTGTGTCACGACTAGGTCCTAGACTTAGGTCATGACACAAACACAGCACCATTTCAGCACCAAACCAGATGCCCCTGCCCAGCCCCAAAACCCCCCACAAAGACACCTGTTAAACGCCATCATTTCGACACCCAAATGACTCCCCTTCCCGTCACTGAAACCTCACCGGAAATCACAAGCAAAACACACCCCAAAACCCTTCTCCTTCTCCATTTTCGCCATCCAAACCAGCAACAAGAAAAACCACCAAACACCACCCAAAACCCGACTAAAAATGCACCAAAACAACCCCTGTTTCAGTGGAGAAAACTCATTGCCAACAGCGCACAAGAATAGTAACAGCAGCAAACAACACCTATGAACCACCATTGGAAAACCACCACCATGGTAGCGACAAGAACAAGAGCAACAACCCAGTAAGCTCAAAGCTCCAACTCTTTCACAAAATCAGTAACTCATGTAACCATTTCTCAGATCTGGTAAAGTTCAGGCAACATTATTTCATCACTATTTAAATATTGCTTCATCATTTCCGACATTAATTGTTATTATTAAATATTATTGGGTTATTTTTTTGTTTGTTTTGGTCTCAATTTTATGACATTTTTCGGGCCAAGTTGTGGTAATTATTGGTTCCTTTACCATTTGTTGTTTATTATAAGCTTGCGGACTGAATTTGCATAATTTTGGTTCTCTTTCCGTTGGTTTCATTCATTACTCCATCTATCAATATTTGCACTGTTATTTTGTATCTTTCTTCGTTAAGTTTGCTTTGATTTGATTTAAAATGGTTCTTTATTGCTTATTAATTTTAAATGATTTTAGCGGATTATTTATAGTTTGATGAACTCGTATTATGTTTATTTTGCCTTAAGTTGTTGTTAGTGTTTTAGTTATTTTTTACGATAGTTAGTGTTTTAGTTATTGGTCTTCTCTTCCATTGCTATATATTATTTGATATTATTATTAATGTTCAGTTGCATTTTGAGTAGTATTCTTACTAGTTGGAGTACATGATGTTCATAATTTGTTTAGCTATCATGATGGTTCGAAAGTTGTTTTTCTTTTGATTGTTTTATTTCTCTTCATATATACATGCAATTTGTTAAAATTAGCCAATGACGAATCTATCCGTCGGATTTTGAGGACTCCCCATTTAAAAAAGATAGAAAATTTTAGTTTAGATTGATATTTATTATGTTTTAAAATTCAGAAATATAGGTCAAATTACGTATATACATTGTTTGTTAAACCTGACCAACAAAATAATTTATCCGTCGGATTTCAAAAGTCTCCCCATTCAAAAAGACGAAAAAATTTGTTTATATTCATATTGTTACATGTTAAAATTCAAATCTATCAGTTCAAGTTTATTGTTTGTTAAAATTGGCCAAGGAAAAATCCATCCATCGGATTTCGAAGCCTCCCATTAAAAGGACGGAATAATTTTAGTTTATTCTTTATTTGTACATTATTGTGTATGTTATAGATATTATGCAAATACTAGGACGTTCCTATATCATTATTTATTTCATTGCTTGTGTATATTTTTTTATTATTATATTTATGTTATATTGTGTATCTCCTCCCCAATTTGAAAAAAATGAGTTCAGCTGGAGTTGTGGATTTTGAAGGGTGCTAATACCTTCTCTTCAGAATAACTTGAACCATTATCTGGAATTTTTTGGTTCGCAGATCATTTTGTAGATAACTATTTGGTTTCTTAATTCTCCTTAAAATTAGGTAGTGACTCCCAAACTCGAATAAAATTATTTTTCCTAAAAATGTTCTTTTAGTTTTTATGAGTTGCGATGACGTTGCGCCTTCGGGGTGTCAACAACAAGAACACTTCAACTTAAAACACCAGAATCTTTTATAGATGAGGATCTAATACATATAAGAACAAGGAAATATGACTAAAGAAAATTTGAGATGAACATATAAAGCTTGAACACCATAGTTGTTATTTCTTTAGTATATTTCAGGAGAGTAAAGTTGATTTCTCAGTTGTGAATATATTGGAAGTGATATCCTTCTCCTCTCCTTATTTGCAATATATATCAATGCGATTATTTATGAAATAATAATCTTTTGGGACCACGCACTGGACCAAATCATTTGGGGCAATATCGTTACCAACAAATCTGCCACACTGCAAATACTTGAGCATTGCTAGAATTAGTTATTTACAAGCACGGGTCACTATCAATTGGATACTGTGATTACTCTAAGATGGCATTAGATCTCATCCAAAAATTTGTCAATACATATAGGAATATAAGTTAGCTTAGTTCAAGTTACGTATATACATTGTTTGTTAAACCTGACCGACGAAAAATTTATCCATCAAATTTTTAGGCCTCCCCATTCAAAAAAACGGAAAAAGTTAATTTATATTCATATTTGTTACATGTTAAAATTCAAATCTATTAGTTCAAGTTTATCTATCACTCGATACACAGGTATAGAAATATTGAGATCAGGGAAATGGTAGGTCCTTCTAGGTAATGGTAGTGTCGTTTTGTAACGATGATGGTAGTTGTGGAGGAGATAGTTGTGATACTGCTTGTGTTGATGGTGATAGCAGTGGTATTGGTGGTAGTGGAGATAGTGATGGTTGTGGTAGGGGTGGTAGTGGTGGTAGTAATGGTGGTAGTAGTGGTAATTGTATTAATGATAGTCATGGTGATATTAATGCTGATTGTAGTAGTGATAGTAATGGTGATGGTGATGATTGTAGTGGTGATGATAGTAGTAGTAGTGGTCAGGATGTTTGTCGTAGTGATGGTCGTGATGGTGGTTGAAATGGTGATATTAGTTGTGATTATAGTGGCAATAGTAGCTGTAATGGTGATAGTAATGGTGATAGTGGTGGTGGTAGCAGTGATACCGCTAGTTGTGACAATGGTAGTGAAGGTGGTGGTTCAGGATCACCACCACTAACAACTTCCTTATTAGGAGTAGCAGAAACTAGAGGAACATATGGACCATTGTAGAATTTCGGATGAGAATGCATGTGTAAGAATAAGGATTTCAATGTATCAAATATGTTTTTACATATATAATATTTTCTCATACTCATCGGTGTTAATTCGAAAAAATACCTTTTTTATTTTTCTCAAAAAATTCAATTTAATACTTAATAAATTTAAGTACAAATCAAATTCCCGAAAATTTAAAAGAGTCTCCACCTAATTTTAAGGATAATTAGGAAACCCATAAATATTTTAAAAGACCTAACAGAAAAATCTTTTAAAATATACCAAAGAAAGGTTCGGATTCAATTTCAACTTTGAGAAGAACTTAATCACTCAAAATGGCTGCTAACAAGCTATTGACCGACTATTAGAAAATTGACTAACCTTCAAAAACTTGAATGATTTTGAAAAAGTTGACTAGTTTAAAAATTAACTAATTTTGAAAAAATTAACTAAATTTGAAAGAATTTGACTAAATTTGAAAGAATTGGCTAAATTTGAAAGAATTGACTAAATTCAAAACAAATTAGCTAGTTTTGAAAGAATTTGATTAAACTTGAAAAAATTTGACTAAATCTTGAAAAAATGTGTTAATTTTGAAAGAATGAACTAATTCTTGCAAAAATTGACTAAGTTCGCCAGAAAGTTGACTAATTTTGAAAAAATTGACTAAATTTTAAAAGGGCCTAATTTTGCAAGAAAATTGACTAATACTTGACCAATTTTGAAAAAATTTCACTAAAGTCTAATTTCATAGAGACAATTCTAACATCAAAGAGAAATAAAATAAAATAAAAAGAAATTAACATAAATGACAAACATGTTGGAGAAATTAATTAGATTAAGAACAAAACAAATAAAATGTTAGTGTTTGAACAAAATAACAAGTATATCAAATAAATCAATATACAAAGAAATAATAAAGTAAATTGGGCTTGGTAGGCCCAATTTCCATCTGTCCTAATCTCTACATAAGATTGGGCCTACCTGGCCCTTTAAATTTAATCATCTGTTGCCACTCAAGTTGGGCCTTTGGCCCATCTGCTACCTGTAAAGAAATAAATGGGCTTAAGGGCCCTATTCCTCGTAATATACACTTAGTGTATATTAGAGGTATATCAGTGTAGTATGTGCACTGTTTCAGCAAACTACTTTCCTAAAAATTTGGCCCACAAGGCATCTTGGGCTGCCCCTGCTCCTGCTAAATGGGCCTGTGGCCCATCTCCTGTAAGTGTATATCTACTGCATATTGGTGTATATCAAGGTATATACGCTGATTTTATACCTCCAAAACTGTATATCAGCCTCCATTTCTGTACTTCAGCTTCTCCAGACTCGACAAAGGGCACATAGCCCATTCAAAAATGCAAGGAGTCGTCCAATGGACTCGGGGAGGAATCACATGCAAAGAAAGAACGAAACCAAAAGAACATAAGTCCAAACTTCGAATTGACACTTCCAAAAAAAGAACAAGATTCTAAGAAGATGTAGTTGCAGTAACTTTCAAAAGCAAAACTTGCACAGGGAAGAACAAAAATAAATCAAATAAAGGCCCATGTGCTAAGCCATCAGGTTGTCATGCTTTTATGGGATCAAAATAGAATAAGAAATCATACAAATTTTATACTACCAGTGAGGGTAAACAACTTAAGAGCATAGGAATCACAATATCCATGAACCAAATCCATATTAAACTAATGATCAGTATTTCAAAAAGCGGGCAAAACCATACATAAATAATGCTTTCAATTTTTACACAAAATGACACAAAGTATCTAAATGAACAAAAAGCAGAATCTTTTGAAGATCAAATGAAATGACCCAACAGTAACTATACTTGCAGTTAAATTAAGATAACCATGAAAATGGGATAAACTAACTAAAGAAAAGGGTTCCAAAGATGAAATAACAAGACCACATAAAAGAGGTATAGTCAAAGTCTATCACTCAATTAATGAGCACATATTGGCCAGCAAGTTAAAAATAGATCCAGCTGCCACGGATTAACAAGAGTGAAAGCAAACATGAAAGAAACAACTGCTGAGCTAGTCAGTGAATCAAAATAATATGAAATAAGGAAAAGGAAAACATTTCAAGCAACTTATCATGTCATAAAGCCAACAACCAGTAGCCAAAAATATCAATTTTTAAGAAAGAACACCTAACAATAAGTAAAGAGCAGCATTCCAGACTTCAAAACAAAAACATAGCAACATATAAGGCTATAACACACTTTAAATTGAGATAAGTTACGAAACGTCATGCATCAGTAAGGCAAATCAGCTCACTTCGACCCTTTTAAAACACTGGCGAAAGACCAGACTTAGGAGTAGAGGTATTCTAACATGCTAGAATGGAACTAAGGTATAATCTATAACTATTTAAAGCCATACTGTACTGTTTTGGCCCAACAATAAACAAAACTTGAAATGAGAAGGCACAAACAGAGAAACAAAATCATGTGTCCTTCATTTTAAACCACTACTTAATGCGACAAAGGCGTACATGTGACTATTTAAGACCCGAGGAGCTTAGATGGGGATAAGGAGCCAGCAAAAGCAGAACTATAACTACTTTGACAGCACTTCAGGCAGATTATATTCATAGGAACCAAACTTACAGCATTTAGAGAATCAGAAACATCAATAGAATGAACCATAACAAGCTTACAGCATGCTCTTGAAAAGCAAAGATCACTTTAACATTGATATCGGCTCCTAACAACTTAAACAGGTTCATGCTTAATACGAGGTTAGAACGAGCACTTGGAGCTGAAAAGCTTAACTTTCTCAAAAGAAGAAAAGAAGACACAACCAGGTCCATTCAAAAGGAACTTAGTCCATACACTAAAGCAAAGATGAAGCACAAGTGAAGCAAATAAACATGAGAAAAGGAAGGGTGAACATGTGAAGCAAATGAAATGACCTATTCTAATCGATTTCTTGAAACATATCCAACACAAGTATAATGGCAACATAAAGCAAATATATCACTTCTAATAGCAACTGAACAGAAGGCAAAATGACTATATTTTAGGGATACACAGCCACATCAGAAACCAGTATAACAGACAAATAACCTTTCCTAGATTTTGAATAAGGAAACTTGTAAACACGAACTTCTGAGAATACAAGCTGTCAGCAGGCCAAAAGAGGTGCTTTAATCAAGAGTGACAAACAAGAACCGAGCATACTAACTTATAATGCCTAGAAAAGGGTACAAAGGACATAAACATATAGGAAAACCCAAGAATTAAACCAATAGAACATCTTGACAGTAACTTGGCATGGTGTTAATCTCAAATAGACTATTACATTCCAAAGGAAAAATAAGGAGGATGAAACAAACACAAATAGAAGTTTAAGTAAAACTTGCATTCAAAACATTTAGGAACTCGTGTAACAGTTCATGGCTTAAAGCACTACCAGATAACAGCAAGAAGAAACTGAATCCAATAACAAGTAGAAAATTAGAAGAATTACTTAAAAGATAATAGACTTTTAAGGGCCAGAACTCGGTTTATTTACCATATACGAACCAGATACACAGCTATGTATTCAGACACAATCATAACTTAACTACATCAAAATCATCTTATTTATATTCAAAACGAATGCATATGAACTCCAACGAACAAACCAGAAGATTAATCTATCAAAATAGTAACGATACTCTCAGGTTGAAATCTGTTGCAAACAACCGCATTCAAGAGAGAACAAAAAACCCAAGACAATCAAGACACAGAAGAAAGCTATTCACGCAGCCCCCAGAACAAACATTAGGATTAGGATTTAGCTTTTCGAGGGCAGGAACTGGGGACGCGAGCTGGAACGAGACCTTTTCCACCTACGACAATCGGCTGTGTTCTTGAACTCCGAGAACCAGACCTTTTGGCTTCAATGTCCGCCGACGAAAACTCCAAAGATGCGTGTAGAGAAGAATTTATGCTAGGGTTCTTTGTGGGTTCGAAAACGGCCCTAGAAATTGGTTGAGTTTTGCTAGGGTTCTTGGATTAGCAACCACCTCTCCCAAAAGTGAGGAAGAAGGGAGATTAAACAGGGTCGAATTAGGGCAAAGGATGGGGAAAAAAATCAGAGGGCAACTTAGGGATTTTGGGGGTCGAATCTTGGGTTTTTTGAATTCAAATCCTTCAAAAGGATAAGGAAATCTCGATTCGTGCCAAATCCTCAATGATTTTGAGGATCTCGACCGTTGATTCAAAAGGGGAAAAACTCGATCGAGACAAGTAGGGGAATCTTCTCCAACGGGCTTGTACGAAATGAGGGGAGGAACGACACGTATGTACTGGGTTGAGGGAGGAACGTTGAGGTGTTTGTTTGGGGGGGGGGGGAATATGGGTTTGCTCGTCTTCTTCGTTGGTTAATGAAGAAGAAAGGGAGAGAGAGAAATGCACGCGTGATGGACAAAGAAGAAGGAAAAAGAGGAAATTGGGGGCGCGTGGACGGGCCCCCACACGCATACATATGTATGTATATATTAGTGTATGTGTATAATATAAGCTAAAAAAAAAGAAATTGGGTCGGGTACATATGTTTTGGTCTGGACTTGGGATTTTTATCAAAGAAAAGCTGAAAAAGAAAGAGTCCAAATGTGTAGAGAAATTGATTTAACAATTGATCAATTGATTGCAATTTCGGCACAAATATAGTCAAATTGAATTCGATTGACTAATTCGACTATATGGCAAATTATACAAATTAACTAAAGAGCTTTTAATATTATCAACTTGAAATAATTAAGAATAATAACTCCTAAAATAAAAAGGAAATTTATTTGAGAATTTTTTTTTTGCATTTTCGAAAGCTAATTATTTCATATTGTTAAAATTAAAAGCTCGATGATTGATTTATACCGTGGAGAGTAAAAATTGAATGTGAACAATCGGTATCTATGGAGGTGCTTGTGTTGGGCTTGGTGTCGGTGCCAATTCAACATTGGGCCTCATGTTCTGGTTCTCAGAAGTTGTTTCCCTTGTATTAAGTGTGCTTATCCTCTTTTTAGGAGGAACAACAGCATCATTCAATGAGTGAATGGGGACGCTGCACTCAGAAACCCTTAAAATGGGATATAGAGCAATCATGGAATAGATTTCAATAGCATAAGTACTAAAGTTTAAAATAGTATTAGCACTTGTAGTGGATGGAATTCCTAAAGCACCAATACTAGCACTAAAATCGCTACCAATTCCAGTTCCAGGAGTCGGTGGAGCCTCGCTAACATGAGGAGAGGTAGCAGCATGGGGAGAGGGAGACTTGTGAAAAGGAGGAGGAGGAAGAGTGTCATGCCCCAGGAGGGTACCTAGACGTAGCCGACACTCAGAGATTAATGCTAGTCCCCAAGCGGACCACTTGGCCTCATTATATTCATTCAATCTAAAACTCAAGACAATTAGCGGAAGACTAAAGATAATAACGGGCACATCTTATCTCAAAATAGCATAATAACAAAAAGGGCTAGTTATAAAGAAACTAGCTCACAAGTCCCATTGTCAACGTTCGACTCTGGTCTATGAAGCCTCTATCACTATCAAGTGGTACCAATGACATACCAATGACTACCTCAATTAAAAGTAAAACTAACTCGAAGTCTAACTCTAAATAGCATGACGAAATAAAAATCCTCCAAAGTAAAGGAGGCCCACCAACTTAAATGCTTAGATCCTCAATGGTGCACCTATTGACAATCTCAAGTACCTGCCTATGCATCAAAATAGAAACATGTCCAAAAGAGGACATCTGTATGTAGCATATACTTGTATGTAAAATAGTTGAATGTAATAGAAACATGTAGAATAATATAGATATAACGTCAACGTAGAATATACATAATCAAAATGTCAAATATCTATCTAAAGCAAGAATAAAAGTAGAAAAGTGACTCATCAACCAATCAAACCTCATTAATCAACTAAGACTCAACTCAATAGAACTCAACTCATCTCATCTCAACTCAATAGAACTCATCTCATCTCAACTCAATTCGATTCAGAGTAATCAGTATGGTGACTATCTGAGAGTTTCTCTTATCCATAACAATCACTTATGAGTTAGTAATCGTACAACAATCTTACTGATATTGCCACAACCGTTCTGTACTTTCCAGGTAGAGAATGAACCGAATCCACTAGGGATCCAGTTATCAACAAGTACTCTATTGTTTTAGGGACTTCTACCAATAGGGAACCTCAATGTAATATAATGGTTCGAATCCTCACCTATGCTTGGCTATTTAGTTAATGAGTGCAAGTTGGATTTTACTCTTACTCATTTCAATGCTCGATACTCCTCCCAAGACTGAATGCTCATAAGACCATCCATCTCAATTAAATCATTTCAATCAGCCTCATAGAGGCACTTATCATCTCATTAACTCAACTCAAATGGAGTCTTTCGGCCTATCAAATTAATCATCTCATCAATTCAATTAAATGGAGTCGTTCAACCTATCATATCAATCATCTCATCAACTCAGTTCTCATTCAATATCTCAAGAACTCAGACTAATCATTAGAGGAACAATCTATTAGACAAATCATTAGAGTTAATTTATGAATACTCATAGACCATCAAGTTCTATTAACCTATCATCATACTCATGTCACAATCATCATTCTCAAATCAATGCTCTAGATTCAATCCCTAGGTTTATTCATGCATGCTTTCATGAAATATCATATAGGGTTATACAATAACTTATGACAAGCATTCAATTCAAGAAAACAAGTTTATAATGATCATCAACATATGAAAATACATGTAATAGGTATAATTTTCAAGAAAATATTCATGAAATTAATTCAAGAAATATGTATGGGGACTCATGGACTCTTATCTTCTTTGTTACCATCTATAGGGGACATGAAAGAATAAACCCATGTTTTACTTTAGCCTTACATACCTAAAGTGAAGCTTTCAATAATCAATTCTCAAGAATTGTCCCTTGAACTCTTCAATCTTAAGCTCCTATTCTCTTCTCTCAAGCCCTATCCTTTTTCATAATCTTAGAAAGAACTTAGAATGGGGTTAAAAACTTTTTTACACTCAAAATAACCCAGTTAGATCGTGTTTTGAGTTTAAGAGGGGTTGAAAAAGGTCTAGAATACGTCTCGTGAAATTAAGAGAAAATGTTCTGGCACGGGACATGGGGTTCACAACACGAACCTGTCAAATTTGGGTATTTTTCATTGAAAATTTTTCATATGAGTTTTTCAATCCCGTAGAAAATTTTGGGAACAAAATTAAGCATTGCTTGGAAGGAGGTATGTGTTGCTCACCTGTTGTGCACCCTCACTAATTTGCATTTTCGCATTAAAAAAATTATCTTTTGATCCTGTTGCTCCAAAAATTATTCGAGACCACTTTTCAACTTCATTCTCCATGCTAATTGCAAATCTGGCCTTCGATTTGCCATCATATCATGGGAAGACACGTGCGCACATATTTCCTCTAGAGGTATTTTGATAATTTTACCAATTGTTACGTTATCTCCCCCTTGGGATCATTCATCCTTGATTGATGAGTAAAGGTGGATATCAATGCACAAATAGTCTTAAAAATCATCTCAATCCTCATTCAACATCTCATACCATCGACTCCTCATCAAACTCTATTGGAGCTCATGACTAGACACATCACTCAACAATAGAGACATCAACTCAAGAATAGATAAATCAATTTAAGTCAAGGGTAAGAAAATTTACCTTCAATATTTTCATCATCGGGTAGGAATTAGTGCAGATATTTAGCTCTTATCTCTTCTCAGCTTCCCACGTGGCTTCCTCCACGAATTGATTTCTCCACAGGATTTTGACTGAGGCAATCTCTTTGGTTCTCAACTTGTGAACCTGACGTTCAAGGATTTGGATCGTAATCTCCTTGTAGGACAAACTATCCTTTACTCTAATACTCTCTACAGGGATCACCAAGGCAGGATCTCCCAAACATTTCTTCAACATCGAGACGTGGAATAGATGATAGATTGCATCTAACTCAGAAGGTAACTCTACCTCATAAGTAACCTTCCTAATCATCTTCACAATCTTATAGGGACAATTATAGTGAAGACTCAATTTTCCCTTCTTCTCAAATCTCATAATACCCTTCATAGGTGACACTTTCAAGTACACCCAATCATTTACCTCGAACTCTAAGTCTCTTCTCTTTACATCAGTGTAAGACTTCTGGCGACCTTGTGCAGTCTTCAACCTCTCTTTGATGACCTTTACCTTCTCCATTGATTGATGGACAAGACCAGGTCCAATCAACTCTGCTTCTCCCACCTCGAACCACCCAATCGGTGATCTATATCTCCTCCCATACAAAGCTTCACAGGGAGCCATTTGAATACTTGCATGATAACTATTATTATATGCAAATTCAATCGATGGTAGGTGATCATCCCAATTTCCTTTGAAGTCAAGGATACAAGCTCTCAACATATCTAGTAATATCTAAATTGTACGATTTACCTGGCCATCTATCTGTGGATGAAAAGTTATACTTAGAGTCACTTTAGTACCCAATCCTTTCTAAAAAGATCTCCAAAGTTGGGAGGTGAATTGAGCTCCTCTGTCTGCAATTGGAAAGGGAACTCCGTGCAACCTCAAAATATTACGAATGTACAATTTAGCATACTCCTCTCTAGTGTTAGTTGTCTTAACGGCTAAGAAATGAGCCAATTCGGTCATTCTATCCACAAGCGAGCACATCGAATCATGCTGCTTTTGAGACCTCGATAGACCCATAATGAAGTCCATGTTGATCATCTTCCACTTCCATTCAGGAATCTCAAAGTTTTATGCCAATCCACATGGCTTTTGATGCTTAAATTTAACTTGCTACCAATTCGGGCACATTGAAATGAATTCAGCAATATCCCTATTCATTCCACTCCACCAATAGACTTCTTTCAAGTCGTGGTACATCTTGGTAGAGCTAGGATGAATGGAATATCTGGAACTATGGGCTTCAGCCATAATCCTTTCTCAAACCCCACCAACATCCGAAACAGACAATCTAATATAGTATCTCAACACACCATCTCCCCCTTTGGAGAAGACCATCACTTTCTGTTTGTAGACAACCTCTTTCAATTAAAGTAAGGCGGAATCTTGGTCTTGCTTTTATTTCACCTCTTCCACTAAGGATGAAGGAGACCCATTCTGAACATTGACTCCTCGGTCATCATTCTCCTCAAGTTGAACACCTAATCGAGCCAATCGATGTACCTCCGTCGCTAACTCCTTCTTCCCTTCCCCAACATGGGTCGTATTACCCATTAACAACCTGCTAAGAGTGTCAGCAATAATGTTAGCTTTACTTGGGTGGTAGAGAATGCTCATGTCATAATCCTTGAACATTCCAACCATCTTCTCTATCACAGGTTGAGCATTTTTTTATTGAATACATACTGCAAGCTCTTGTGGTCAATGAACACATCCACATGCACTCCATACAAGTAGTGGAGCCAGATTTTGAGTGCAAACACCACTACTGCAAACTCAAGATCACGGGTTGGATAGTTCCACTCATGAACCTTAAGTTGTCTGGAGCATAAGCTATCACCTTCCCTCTCTGCATCAGCATACATCACAATCCAACTTGGAAACTTTTCTCACATTCATTAGACCACTGAAACTTGACCTTTTTCTGAGTCAATTTAGTTAATGGTGCGGATAGGAAAGAAAATCCATTAACAAACCTACGATAGTAGCCCGTCAACCCCAAGAAAATTCTTGTATTAGTTGGAGAGGTCGGTCTGGGTCAGTTCTTAACTTATTCAATGTTTTGGGCATCCACTCGAATACCATCACGAGAAATAACATGGCCTAGGAAAGCCACTAACTTAAGCCAAAATTCACATTTCGAGAACTTTGCATACAACTCATGGACCTTAAGTGTTTGGAGTACAACTCTAAGCTGATTGGCATGCTCCTCCTCATCTCTCGAATACACCAAAATGCCGTCGATGAACACGATCACAAACATATCAAGGTATTGTCTGAATACCCTATTCATCAAATCTATGAAGGTTGCAGGTGCATTTGTCAACCCAAAGGACATGATCAAGAACTCAAATGGCCATATCTAGTCCTAAAGGCTGTCTTTGGAATATCACATTCCGTCACATTCAATAGATGGTAGCTAGATTTGAGGTCTATCATTGAGAAACAAGAGGCACCTAAAATTTGGTCAAACAGAGCATCTATCCTTGGGAGAGGATATTTATTCTTTATCGTGACCTTGTTCAGTTGCCTATAGTCAATACACATTATGAAAGACCCTTCTTTCTTTCTCACGAATAGGACAGGGCACCTCAAGGAGAAACACTCAGCCCGATAAAGCCCTTCTCTAACAAATTTCCCAATTGTTCTTTCAACTCTTTCAACACATTAGGGGACATCCTATAAGGTGGAATCAAGCCCAAAGTCAATCTTCCTATCAGACTCCAAGTAAATCCTCTGGAAATACTTTAGGAAACTCATTCACAATCGGGACTAACTCAAGCGTGAGAGACTCAACATCATCAAACTTCACTCGAACGAGCTGATAGATACAACCTTTGGAAATTAGCTTGCTGGCCCTAAGGTAGGAGATAAACTTTCCTTTAGGTGCGAGAGAATCACATCTCCAGTTCATTTGGAATAAGAACTTGGTGGTTTGGGCTCTACAATCAATGGAGGCACAACAAGTATGAAGCCAATATGTGCCAAGGATCACATCAAAATTAGTGATCTCTAGCTTAACTAAATCAATAAGAGTATTCTTATGATGGATGGACATTACACAAGCCCTATAGATTCTCTCATCTCGAATAGACTCACCCACTGTAGTAGAAACATCAAAGGGTTCAAGAAGACTTTCAGGGGTTCTATGAAATCTACTTGCCATATAGGGAGTTACAAATGACAGTGTGGCACCAGGATCCATCAAAACATAACAATCAAGAGAAAAGATTTGAATCATGCCCATCACAACATCAGGGGAGTTTTCCTGGTCTTGATGACTACTGATGGAATATAAAGAATTTGTGGTTCCACTTTGCCGATGTAGTGCCCTCTGGGTTTCTCTAGCTAGTCGGGCTGGTGTAAAACATTGACCCAGTCAGCCAACTTTGGACAATCTCTCTGGAGGTGACTCACTTGGCCACACATGTAGCATGTATCACTCCTTCATGATATTTCTCTAAGTGAAATTTGTCGCACTTACCACATACTGGCTTCCCCTGTGAACTTTGAGCCACACTAGCTTGTGATTGAGATCCATGGTCTCCAACAATCTAAGATCTTTGATCATTCCTAGTTTTGGGTGCAGGTGCACTAGCAAACGATGGTGTTGGCCCCAACTAGAATCTGTTTCCATTCCCTCTCTTTCTAACCTCATCGCTGGATGTTTTGGCTTTCTTACTTCTGAACTCTTCTCTATCATGTTGTCTCTACTCATCACCTTGTTGCACATAAGTTATCAACCTTCTGATATCCATGACACTCATAACCATAGCTCCTCTCCCACCTTTCCTTGGTCCTCTATTCAGGATATCAACATACATCCCGATTCTGTCTCTCATGTCAGCAACCATATTCGGAGCATAGCGAGATAGATGAGTGAACTTCAACCCACACTCTTGCACATTCATAGATGCTTGTTTCAAATTCAAGAACCCTATAGCCTTGGCCTTTCTTCACTCACTTAAATAGAAACGCCCCAAGAAATCTTCCTCAAACAATGCCTAAGTCAGCAATGGGGCTTCCTATCCTCTACCCTTCTTCCATTGGTCGAAAAATAGTTTGGCCACCCCCTTGAGCTGGTAAGTAGCAACCAGTACAACTCTATCAACATCATCCACATGCATCACTTGGAACACCTTCTGAAGCTCCTTCATATAGTTCTTAGGATCCTCAGTGGATACAGACCATATGAACTCTGGCGAATTTATTCTCAAGAATTCTCAAACTTTACATGTATCCTGTGCATCCTTTCTACCCACTCCTTGTGTCGCAGCAGGTGTTGTGATTGCCTAGGATAGAGTTTGGATAGCATGGCAAAGCTCAGCATTAGAAATATCATCTTGTGGGAGCTGGTCAGTAGGGACAGCTTGATCTACGGGGTCCTCATGTCCATGAGGCTCAGGTGGGTTATTATTGTGCCTAGAAGGATGTCCTCTACCTCTGGCGGCTCTTCTGGGAGGCATGATCACAACTCTACAATGTGTAGAGAATGAATCAGAAGAGTACTTTCAAAGAGTATAACTCTATCACACGATTCTGAATATGAAAGAAGTGAAACAACTCCTAATGCCCTATAGCCTCCATATTATAGATGTGGAGTTACTCACAACAATAATAAGGACTCTACTAGCCATAGTAGCCTCCATATTATTGTTGTGCTCTTATACCAAGTTTGTCTTCGAGAGGGTAATCTAGACGTGGCTGCACTCAAAGACTATTGCTAGTCCCCAGGCGAACCACTTGTCATCATCACATTCATTTAATCAACAAACTCAAGACAATCACCAGAAGACCAAAGATAATAACACGCACATCTTATCTCAAAATAGCATAATAATAAAAAGGGCTACTTAGAAAGAAGCTACCTAGAAAGAAACTAACTCACAAGTCTCATCATCAATGTTCGACTTTAGTCTATGAAGCCTATATCACTATCAAGTGGTGCCAATGACAGACCAATGGCTACCTCAAATTAAAAGTAAAGCTAACTCGAAGTCTAACTCTAAATACAACAACAACAACAACATTACCCTAGTGCCTCAAAGGCTCCCGCCCATTGCGGGGTAAGGGGAGGTCGGATGTACGTAGCCTGACCCCTATCACGCTAAATAGCGTGATAAAATAAATGTAATGAATCCTCCAAAGTAAATGACACTCACCGACTCTACTGAAATGCTTATATCCTTAACAGTGCACCTATTGACGATCTCTAGTACCTGCCTCTACATTATAAAATGATGGAGTCCAAAGGGGGACATCTGTATGTGGCATGTACTTGTATGTAAAATAGTTGAATGTAATAGGAAAAAGTAGAATAATATAGATATAACCTTAACGTAGAATATACATAATCAGAATGTCAAATATCTATCTAAAGAAAGAATAAAAAGTAGAAAAGTGACTCATCAACCAATCAAACATCATCAATCAACTAAGACTCAACTCAATGGAACTCAACTTATCTCATCTCAACTCAATTCGATTTAGCGTAATCATTATGGGGACTATCTGGGAGTTTCTCTTATCCATAAAAATCACTTATGAGTCAGTAATTGTATAATAATCTCGTTGATATTACCACAACAATTCTATACTTGCCAGATAGAGAACGAATCGAATCCACTAGGGATCCAGCTATCAACAAGTCATATATTATTTCAGGGACTTCTATCAAGAGAGAACCTTAATTTAATGTAATGTTTTTAATCCTTACCTACGCTCGGCTACATAGTTAATGAGTGCGAGTTAGATTTTACTCTTACTCATTTTGGTACTCAATACTCCTTCCAAGACTGAATACTCATAGGACCATCCATCTCAATCAAATCATTTCAATCAGCCTCGTAGAGACACTCATCATCTTATTAACTCAAATCAAATGGAGTTATTAGGCTTATCAAATCAATCATCTCATCAATTCAATCAAATGGAGCCTTTCGGCCTATCATATCAATCATCTCATCAACTCAGATCTCATTCAATATCTCAAGGACTTAGACCAATCATTAGAGGAATAATCAATTAGACAAATCATTAGAGTTCATTTATGAGTACTCATGGACCATCAAGTTCTATCAGCCTTTCATCATGCTCACATCACAATCACAATCATCATTCTCAAATCAAGGCTCTAGATTCAATCCCTAGGTTCATTCATGCATGCTTTCATGAAATACATATAGGGTTATACAATAACTTATGAAAAGTATTTAATTCAAGAAAACAAGTTTGTGATGATCATTTACATATGAAAGTACATGTAATAGATATGATTTTCAAGAAAATATTCAAGTAATTCAAGAAATATGTATGGGGACTCATGAACTCGCAACTTCTTTATTACTATCTATGGGGCACATGAAAGAATAATTTCATGTTTTAGCTTTGCCTTACATACCTAGGGTGAAGCTTTCAACAATTAATTCTCAAGAATTCTCCCTTGAACTCTTCAATCTTATGCTCTTCTTCTCTTCTTTCAAGCCCTAATCTTTTTTACGAACTTAGAAAGGACTTAGAATGGGGTTAAAAACCTTTTTTACATTCAAAATGATCTATTTGGATCGTGTTTTCAGTTTAGATGGGGTTGGAAAAGGTCTAGAATATACCTCACAGAATTAAGAAAAAACGTTCCAGCTCAGGAAAAGTCGTGGCCCTTGTCAAATTTTGGTATTTTTCGTCGAAAATTCTCCATACGAGTTTTTCAATCCCATAGAAAATTTTTGGAACAAAATTAAGTGTTGATTGGAGGGAGGTGCGCATTGCACACCCTCATTGGTTTGGTATTTGCATCGAATAATTATTTTTATTCGATTGCTCCAAAAATCAACTAATACCACTTTCCTGCTCATTTTCCACGCTGTTCGCAAATATGGCCTCAGATTTGCCATCGGAGCATGGGAAGAGGCGTTATACGCACATCTATCCTCTAGGGGTACTTGATAAATGTTTAGTACCTAATAAAATTATTATTTTTCTATATTGTAGTTATATATAATATATGAAATAAAAAATGTCTTTTAAAAATATTTAGAGAATATTGCTCATGAGTCAATTCGGGTTATATACCAACTCAATGTAGCTAGTAAATGGAAAGGTTACAAACATGAACGGATCACCCCTAAGAAAATTAAATATATAAATATTAGTAATTAGACATCACTTCTTAAGAGAAAACATAAAAAAGGACCTAAATTGTGTGCACCATTGAGCTGGAGTTTAGAGAATATTCTATTACTTTGCAGGTACCACATATATTTCTGTTTTTTTAATTCTAATTTTCTTCACTAAATAACTCTAAAAATAAAATTATAAACTTCAAATTCTAAGTGGAACCTATATTTTTAATTGGTTTTATGTGTTGCGTAACACTAGCTAGACCAATGCACATACATATATACACAACTATTGTCTTCCTCCAATCTAGTTAATCACACAATTTTGTGCACGTATTAGAATATTCTCAAATGAATGTTTGCATGGATATGGCACAAGTGCACAACTAAGATTCTAATCATCCAGATCACAACAATAATAATAACATATCTAGTGAAATCTCACAAGTAGGGTCTGGGAAGGGTAGAATGTAGGCAGACCTTACCACCTATTTCATAGAAGTAGAAAGGCTATTTCCTGGAAACAAATTGAAAACTATAAATAAAGAAAAATACAATATTCAACAAAATATTTGCTGAAGACAACACGAAAAAAATATTCAATGAAGACACACAACAAAATATTCAAGAAAGGAAACACATTATGGTTGTTTGAATAGCTAGATAGATTGCTTACACCATGAAAACTTTTACACATCAACTATTGACAAACATATTTAGTTCAACATTTCAGGGTTGATGTTTGAAATATGAAAGCAATATTTATAAGGTGTTTGCTAAACTTATAAGTTGGTCCAATTAACTTGTATAAAATTTTTAGTCTATCTATGCACTTAATAACATCCAAATGCTTATAAGTCAAAGTCATAAATTGGTCCTCCCGATCATCTCAATTTTTGACTTTTTACATTAGTAACACTTTCACCAAGTTTTGATATTTACTATTGTATCCTGAATTATTATAATTTTATATGATATTGTAAATATCTATTTGTTTCTTTGAAGAAATGATAGATTTAGTTACCGGATAGTAGGGGTGAACAAAACCAAATGGAAAATCAAATCAAATAGCAAATCGAGTCAACTCGAGAAAATAATTTGGCTTGTGGTATGGTTTGATTTGGCTTGGTAATAGAAAAAAAATGACTATTTTTGAGTTGGGTTGGTTTTAACTTTTAAAAGATAACCCGAGATCAAACCGAGGGACAAGGTTCACGGACAATAAGAGGATCGGCAGGCCAGCCAATGACTCCTAGGCAGCCTTATAAATAGTGTG